>BLKR01002965.1:0-167657 GCA_011170035.1 Teleogryllus occipitalis
GAGAGAGAGACGGAGAGAGAGAGAGACGGAGAGAGAGAGAGACGGAGAAAGAGAGAGAGACGGAGAAAGAGAGAGAGACGGAGAGAGAGAGAGAGACGGAGAGAGAGAGAGAGACGGAGAGAGAGAGAGAGAGACGGAGAGAGAGAGAGACGGAGAGAGAGAGAGACGGAGAGAGAGAGACGGAGAGAGAGAGAGAGACGGAGAGAGAGAGACAGAGAGAGAGAGTATTTTAGAGCATAAGGAGAGCACAAGGGAGTATTTTTCTTCAAACCAATAAACTCATGAGCATTAGAATGCACGCAATGCTATTTAAATGAAGGAAAAAATTATTTCACAAATCGAATTATAATGGAATGACCCTGTTTACCTGCAGGAATCTTGCAACTCTTTCCAAAAGGAAGTATTCCTCAATTTAGGGAACTAAAATAAATTATTCTTGTGCTAATCTATGTAAAGATAAATGACCACATAATTACGTACTTAAAAGCACAGTTATAAAAAGTGCAGGATAGCAAAGAAGTAGGTCATTCTGAAAGTCCTACGAATAGTGCAGTGTAATTCGATGCATTAGAGCATTTCAATTGTGCAATGTGCATCATGGTTACAATATATTCGTTGCTAATTTTATGATTACATTTTATCAACTTATTACTAGTATACGATACAATGGTCTTAATACTTATTGTCACTGGCAGTGTAATTTTTATGTCATAATGCATTGTAGTTTTATTTTTTATTATTTTACAGATGAGACTTGTTCGTCACAAATTTCATACTTCAAAGAAGGAAACAACTTGTGGTTCTAGAACTGTATGTATTTTCTTGCATTACTGACAACAGTAATATTGTAATTTCTCCGCTTCTAACACATCAACCATTACTAGAGAACGTCCAATTCAACAAATTCAAACAAAGCGTTTGTGATGGATATCGGTATTCATTTCTATAGCCTGGAAGAGCGATACTTTCTTACTTTTACAAACGAAACGAATAAATAAATTTGAACAAGGAATTTGAAAAAGGAATAAATTTGGCAGTTACAGTATTCGCAGCAAATTATACAGACGCAAGCAACGCACAGTTTGCAAGCGCAGCGTTGTCAAAACTATGCGCAAATCGTTTGACATATATTGAAACGTTTTTTATTTAATTTACTATTGATAAAAACGTTAATCGTAACCAATTTTCGAATTTATAAACAATGTGGGTGCCAGGAAAAGGTTACACTTGAATTCCTGATTATCTATTACTGTCTTCGGATTTCTTACAAATAAATGTAAATCCCGCTAGCTGGGTCGACGGGTTCTCATGAAATAATTGTTGCTACTTACTCCGCAACCAATTACTCAATCTGCCATCCATACGGAGTGGCGAGGAATCTGAAAATAATTCTAAAAGGTCTACTCAAGGATTGCATGTAATGGAAAATGAGAATCAGCTTTCTTTCAAACTATGAATTATAATTTATTATGCATCCCAAAAGTTATCAGACTATCATTGATTATTACAAGTTATTGTTAGGTAATGACTATTTTTCTCGTTATTGCAATAACAGCGTTTATAGAACCGTTTATCCTTTCTTGCCTCTTCGTGCGCACGTCGCTCGATGTTTCCGCGCAGAGTTGACCAATCTTCCTTCTTGTCGAAGTCCACGACGATCAGGGAACAAGTCGAAACTTCTTCCAACCACCTCATAAACACTGCCTATACTCTTTATCATGCGCCTCAGGTGAGCACCTATTTCAAACTGATTACTTTTTCCAAGTCGGAATAATATCCCTCTAATATTATTTTCTATCACCTAACCTGGCAATTCACAATTCGCTGGTAAAATTTCCAAGTCCTGTCTTGCAACTTCACCGCGAAAATATTACTAAGTTCACTCACGAAAATATTATAAGTCCGAGTTTGCAATGGTACAACACGTGAATTTTACGAGTTCCAGTTGTACACCTAATACGGAAATATTCTAAGTTCAAGTTCAATGTTCACTCTCACGAAATATTACAATTCCCGATTTGATAATTAACCTCAGGAAAAAACTGCACAAGCGATCCGCTCACCACCACAACACGAGTCGGAATGCCCTAATTCCCTATCTGGTCCACCCTTCAAAGCTCGCTGTTTTTTTTTCTCTTCTTGTTTTTTTCGCGTTGCTTTGGTGTACCCTCTGCGTATCTGCACCACAGAAATCCACGTCTTTTACAATATTTTGACCTTTATTTGCCTAAATAAAAATGTCCGTCATTTTTGGTATGTCACAATATACTTGGCGAATATTTTCTTATCAATTCTTGGCAAATAGGCTTATATCCTCCTGAGTTCATATTTCGACTTGTTTATGGGTTAATCATTTCATAGTACATCACACACAGTTGATAAATAACGAATTCTAATACTCATAAACTAATAAACTAATTTCTAATGTTCTAGGATTTGTAATATTAATTAAGAATTAATGTTAATATTAATCATTATACGCCCTCTCAAACGGAGCGCAGGAATATACAACTTTAAAGTTTATAATCATGGGATAAGAGTTTTATTTCAAACATTTCCAAACAAATTTACACATTTAAATATTTTCAAACAAACAAATGTAAGACCACAGAGAACGGCTGTTGGGAAATTCTCTTTGATAAATCGAACGATAAGGGATTGGAATAGATTGCCTGCAAAAACGTTTGAACCCTTTCCTCAAAGTGTTAGGAAATTAATTTAGTGTATTTCTAGGTTGATGAGGGCGTTAACTAAGAATATTAAGTCATATAGTGAAGTGAGTCTTGCAGTGTATAACAGAGAAATAATGAAGAAAATGTTTTAGTGTTATATGAAGTGAAATTAAGTGAAGTGTAGTAAAGTGAAGGACAGTGCAGTACCAGTGTAGTGCGGTCCTAGGGCCGGTTCCACAGACTTCGATTATGTGTGTAACTTCGTTTATTTTGAAGTTTAATCCCATTTAAGGTTCTCGCGATTTTCACTACGTGATTTAAACGCGATTATTGGAAGTTAAACTCACGTAAGTTAAACACCCGAGATCGGTCGTTTAAGCCCAGATAATCGCGATTATCAGCTATCCATCCTCGTTCCGACACATTATAGTCTCGTCTTATTACAATAAAAAGTTTAAAGATTGTCAAATGCAAAATGCTGAATGACAACGATCTTGGGCAGAACCTGATATTTGGAACATTCGTGGACCTATATTTGATCGCTAGTTCTAGTCGTTTTGATGAATGAAGGCCCATGGTCTTTGAGGTTATTTGAACGCAGTGTTATAGTAGTACGGTAGCAGCAAGTTCATGCTTCTTGATCTGTAGAATATAGTGTTAATTATTTGTTTCTCCACATTTCTGAAAATGTATTGTAATCATACAAGTGTATCATCATATAGTACATAAATTCAAAAAGCAATGTTTTAAAAACAAGTCAATTTTATTTACACATATACATTTCAAACAATTACACTAAAATTGCAAACAGAGTTTGAAAAAACTATTATAAACGGATGAAACCTTACACACAACTAGTAAAAATGGAGCTAAATACAGATGCTGACCGATAACCGGAAGTAATTTATGGCTCTTCTATGATGGTACCTCACAACAACCATAATATGTCTACAATTAGCAGTGTTCAAATCATGTACTATTTTAAAAAACAAAATTCACTTCTAGTAACAGTGTATTCCAAAGGTGTACGAACAGTGCTCAGTTTCAAGATTTATAAATAATTCAGTTCTGCTAAACAAGAAAATGAATCTACGGAGGTGATTATTGCAAAGATTGTTAGCCAACTCATTGCTTGTAACACTCATAAATGTAATTGTTACTATGTTCATCTATACATACACCATAACAGTAGATATGAAAACCATAAATCCAAATATAAAATAATTAAAATTAAGCAAACAAAACTGATAAAATGTACAAGGACGTAAATAAAATGTAAATACATATACAAAAATAATACATGCAAATCATGTACATATATAAATTGCAATATACCTATTGGATTCTTAAGTGAAAAGATAGTATAAAGTATAAACTAATACAACAGTTGTTACTATCCATGTACTTACATTTGTGTCAATCACAATATAGCTATAGAAGGAAGAAGATAAAAGAAAAGAAAAACCCCAAACTATTTCAAGTTGTGTTGGCAATACCCCGAAATTTCGTTATAATGCCTTAATATAAAAATATTGATGAGTGTAACAAGAAATGAGGTGGCTAACATTGCATGTAATAACTGTAATCATAGCATCATGTATTCATGAGACCTACACTATTCACTTAAGTGTCCTGTACTGTATCCAAGGTCAAAATTTAATCGAAGTTGTTAGTGCCGTTATTTAGAAAAAATTGTTTAAACAAAATTAAAAAATTGCCTGTATATCAAGCAAAATATGGAAAAAGTACTCAAAGTTTTGAAAAGTGGTACATGACCTCATTTCAAAATCTCTTTAAAGAACAGATTTTATTAAGAAGAAATATCTTTTTATAATTCTAGTAGTAAAAAAAACAAACAATTTGGAATTTTTGGAATTTTTGCAATTTTCGAAAAATTAGAGTTTTCAACGATCATGAGACCTGAATCAATATCTTAAATGTCCTTCACACTATCCAACGAAAACATTTAACCAAAAGCGATGGAGACATTTTTTGGAAAATTTTGAAAAAATCTCAGGGACTTCATGTAAAGTACTCCCCGAAATTAAAATATCGAATTAAAATTCAAGGGAACGCGACATCAGCCAGATCGGTTGTGGAATATCAATTTTGGATTGATTGATTGATTTATTTTTTCGTGTTTCCGGGCACGTCAACTGCTTCGGTCATTAGTCCCGTGAGTGTAGTGCATGTTTTTCTTCTCGGGAGATGGCGGTGATCTTTCCCCACTGGATGGCGAGATCTGGCACCGACCTACCGTCAGCTATCGGGGTTTCCCCCTAACCAGGACTCTCCCACCAGCGGGGCACCGCCCCAGCCGGGACAAGCTGTAAGCTCCCAACCGGTCTCCCGGAATATGTAGTTGTGTAGTGCATATTAGTGTAAGTGTGTGTGTAAGGGGAGAGGATAGCACAAGGAAGAGGAAGGACAGATTGCGCGCGGTCCGTGGCCCGTTTGTTAAGGTACTGCTCCAGCATTCGCCTGGTGTTGATCGGAGAAACCACGGAAAACTACCGATCAGAGCAGTCGGCCGCTAGAATTATAAGTAGAATTATAATAGAACAAGTAGTATGCCCATTTTCAAAATTATTAAAGCTGGGATACACTAAATCGCCTAGTATTAGTATATAGTATACAACTCAAATTATTATATAGTATGCAACTCAAATTATTATATAGTATACAATTCAAATAATGATATACATCATAATTCTTGATAAATGCTATTAATGAATATAATGAATAGCATCTGTATTATAAATCTTGATAAATGATATTAATAAATATAGGTAATTTTGATAGATACAAAATGTCCCATTAACTCTGAATATTCCAATGATGACTTATTCAATTTTGAAGATGAAGGCGTGTTCAAATAGTTCTTAAGATCACGTAATATAATACAATCAAAATATAAACAAAAATTAATATGACATTTCGAATATTGTTTCCTTTTTAAGATTACTTAAAATAAATGTAGATACTTTTCTACACAAACCTACCAAAAATTGGAGTACTTATAGATTAAATATTTGCTAACATTTTTTGCAGACATTTTGGCAATAAATAAATCTAAAACCAAGTCATTTAGAATCGTCATCGGGTGACGAGCAGGAAATTGATCTGGAACACTATCCAATTCATCGGAATGCAACCCAAAGTTCACGGATATTGATTACATTGTGAGCAACCAATATCTATTAAGCTCTGGAACGCTAGCGCGCTCAGCATTATAGGGAGACATTCCGTACAAGCGCTCGATGCGATGCGATGCGATGCAGCGCCGGTGCGGGAAATGCGCGAGACAACAGCGCTGGAGCATTGCGTGCGTCCCCCGCGTAGCGGAGATGGCCGCGGCCACGGCATTTGCATTACGAAAACCGAATTTCCGAAGAACATCGCCGAAGCGTGCGACCACACGCGAACCCTCCGCTCTCAAATCACCCGTCCCATGGCCTCGTTCGGATCAGCCGCGCCACCGCACGCCGCCTAACTGGCCACACGTCGCGTCGCGTCGCGTCGCGTCGCGTCGCGTCGCGTCGCCTCGCGTCGCCTCGCGTCGCCTCGCGTCGCCTCGCGTCGCCTCGCGTCGCCTCGCGTCGCCTCGCGTCGCCTCGCGTCGCCTCGCGCCGCCTCGCGTCGCCTCGCGTCGCCTCGCGTCGCCTCGCGTCGCCTCGCGTCGCCTCGCGTCGCCTCGCGTCGCCTCGCGTCGCCTCGCGTCGCCTCGCGTCGCATCGCGTCGCATCGCGTCGCATGACGTCGCATCGCGTACGAGATAAAACCACCCTAACTTACAATTTTGTACCACACACTGCTTGACAATTCACTTTCATTGTAAATAATGTGGACTAATATTCAACGCAGAATGAAAGAAAAGTACGGGCGCCGAAGTCAACTCCTAACCTGCAACTGTAACCTGTAACTGTTACTAAACTGTTTTAGGTATTGCCAACTTATGAAAATTAAAAATTAATCATACAAGAGACTAAATGTATTAGTAAACATTGTTATTCCAGAGCATCTATTCAATATTTCTCTTTCAGCTATTTACACATTATTATTTAAAGGCTCCGTTTCCATTTAGAAGCAGCTGTTCTTAATCCGTTTTAATGAATTAATTAGCGACAGGCACGAAGGGCTCTTGGGTGGTGCCCTCCCCACAAAGAACCGACTCATTTAATTGCTGCATGCTTACTACCAGCGCAATTTCTGAGGTCGAATTTAGTTTAAAGTACCCGATTCTGCGAGAGATAAATGTTTTTGGAATGGGTAGCATCTTGAACTATGAGGTGTCCATCCGTAGGTTCATGCCAGGCAATGGAAGATAGAGGAAGAATGGGGGGTACTGGGTGTTGGGTGGGGGCAGTGTGTTCCTATTAGATTGATTGATTTTTTCGTGTTTCCGGGCGCGTCAATTGCTTTGGTTGTTAGTTCCGTACGTGTAGTGCATGTTTTTCTCGGCGATGGCGGTGATCTTCCTCCGCTGGATGGCGAGATCCGGCGCCGACTTACCGTTTGCTAGTGGTGTTTCCCCCTAACCAGGACTCTTCCAGCCGGGACAAGCTCTAAGCTCCCGACCGGTCTCCCGGAATATGTAGTAGTGTAGTGCATGTTAGTGTAAGAGTGTGTGTAATGTAGCACAAGGAAGAGGAAGGACAGATTGCGCGCGGTCCGTGGCCCGTTTGTTAGGGTACTGGTCCGGCATTCGCCTGGTGTTGATCGGAGAAACCACGGAAAACTACCGATCAGAGCAGTCGGCCGCTAGAATTGTCCTCCAGACAGCGACTGAATTCGACCTAGCTGAAAAGCTAGTGTCGAAAATCCTGCCGCCGTCAAGACTCGAACCTAGGACCTCCCGGTCAGAGGCGCTGGCATCAGTTGATGCACTGAGCTACCGCTCCCGGTGAGTGTTCCTATTAAGGTTGTTCGGATATTAACTAAGCTAAGAATACCGACCCTTTCATCTGATTTCATAAATTACTATTTTTTTTGTTGGAAATATTTTTTTCAAAACGTATTTTCGCATGAACCCAATTGTACCTTCTATTATCCATGTAAAAGTTGTCTTAGGCAAGGATTAAAATCTCGATACGTAGCAATCGGTTGTACTCTACATGCCATAGCTTTCCTCGTTCAAGAAATATTTTGAAGAGGTAAAATGTATGTGAAAGTTTGAACATACATGCCACCCCTCTTACCTCGCAATCCACCGGTCGCCACTGCAGCGGCGACTAATACTGTGAGCGACCAGTTTCAAAGATTCCGAGAGCAGTAATTATTGTGCAACCGTTCGTTGGCTGCAAAGACCACTCATGAGTGGTTCAGTTTCAAAGAAAATTAATATTCGTCAATGGAATATAATTTTACTCACCAGTTATTGACAATGTTCGCCTTCGGTACGACACAACGAACTTAATAATTAGTTGTGTAAGAACTTAAATTATTATCACTTCCAGCTTGCGAATCTGGAGCTACCGGCCTACCTTTCAACACAAAGAGCAATACAGAAACAAAACAGAGGTGTATATACAAATAATACAGGAATTTGTAACAGTTTAAAATTCATAAAAATGAATGTAGGAACTAGAAGACGTGTTAGATCTTCATTTTCACGGATATCAATTAGGACTCTATCGTTTTGTTACTTAAAGGCCCTTTCTTTTCAAGTACTAAACAATTTATATTTATTTCTGACATATTGATTTTTCCCTTCATTTCATTTTCTTATTTTTTATTTCTTACATATCTTCACTTACTCTTTTACGTGTTCCTAGAATACTTTATCTTCCATTTTTGATTTTCCCCAATTAGATTCGTTCTTTCTTACATTTTCCAGTATCTTTACTTGGTTTCCTCCTTTTTCACATATTATTTCCAAAGATTTCTGTCAACCGACAATTCTTTGGTGGTTGCCAGCTGTGTTAACATGAACGTTTGTATTAGTCTTGTTGCTGCTACGTAATTTAGTAACTCATTCAGTTTTCCCACGTTTTGGATTTCTTGTTTACTGACTTTTCATTAATGAGACTCCATACCTTTATATTGGGTATTTTATATTTACCTGTATTTATTTGTAACTAATTATAACATCTTCCAAACAAATAGTATTCATAAGTTTTCTATCGTGATTAGCCAATGTTTTCATTTGGTGTTGTTTTTAGCCTGATGATGTGGGAGACGTATTCTTCGAAACGGTTGCAAAAACGGGAATACATTTTGTGGGATCTCTGATTTGGTGTTTTTGACGTTCTTATGAGAAGAAATAAAAGAGGTCATCTTCGTTAACATATTAGCTTTAATAAGATAGCCGGCTTTCGACGACTTTGCCGTCAGTCTACAGGATACAGAAAGATTAGGGAATACATTTGTTGAAATTTTCTTGATGCTGTTTTCTTCTTTAAATAGTAATAAATCTTCTCATGTTCACTAATATGAATTATGGTGCTTTCCACTCATTTCCGAAAAGAATGCGAGAAGCACGCTTTCTATGATCATTCTTACCCCTCTTGCATCTCACCACAATTCCCTACATTCTTTCACACATCTTTCTTGTAATTCGTAAGCATGTCAACAGATAATTCCATGCGTACGGATAACCACATTACATTTCGTGACTGTGATATTATTTAACTACAAGAAAACATGCTTGAAAAAGGGCCTCGAATAAAATATTGTACTACATCACAAGGATTGATTGGTTGTTAGTGATTCCGGGAGCGTCAACTACTATGGTCATTAGTCCCGTATGTGTAGTGCGTATTTCTTTGCTCGGGAGTGGGGGTGGCATTCCTCCGCTGTATGGCGAGATTTGGCGCCTACCTACCGTCAGCTAGCGGGGTTTTCCCCATCCAGGTACCTCCCACCAGCGAGGCACTGCCCCAGCCACGACAAGCTCTAAGCTCCTTACTAGTCTGCCGGCATGAGTGGTAGTGTAGTGCATGTTAGTGTATGTGTGTATGGGGAGGGGTAAGAATAGAACAAGGAAGAAGATGGAAAGATCGCGCGCGGTCCGTGGCCCGTTTGTTAGAGTACTGCTGTGACATTCGCCTGGTGTTGTTCGGAGAAACCACGGAAAACTATATCTCAGTTTTTGGTCCTATTTAAATAAACTACTACTCATAAAGTACAATCATTTTGCCGTATTCAGGATCTTTTTGTTTCTGGATTTTTGGATCTATTTGTTTGTTATTATAAGTTATAGTCGGCATGCAAGTACAGGAAAACGTAAATACAAATACTTAGACGAAGGCACTTTTTGTACATTTTAGCATGAGGGCATGGACCTCAAGTTACGTAATACGAATGAAGAACAATGGGAACGACTGCTATGTTGGGCGGTCATAAACCAGACAAAAACCGGTCATAAACTGAGCAAATGAGGCTAAAAGCTATGATACACTTGCCGTGGATTTCCGACTCTCTAAGCGATGAAAAGGCCTCGAACTAGATTAAATTTACGTAATGTTCGCACATGCAGTTTAATTTGGACATTTTCCTCTTAAATCGATGATTCATTTATATTTCAGCTATATCTCAGTTTGTAAACCATTTGAAAAACGAATACATTTAATTAAATCCTGTTATCAGTTTTAAAGGTATAGTAGTTCTCTGAAAACGTGAACATCCCACGTGCACTTCACAAGAACCTCAGTTTTCGTGATTAATCATTTCAAAAATGCAGACAGATACCGAATGTAAAAAAACGGAAACACTATATCGCATACGAAATAATGAATTCCGATTAATCCACAATAGATACTCAAAAATATTACCAAAAATTCATTTGATTTCACTACTTTAATCGTATTTTTCACTCCAGGCTGGCACTCGGAACTTTCTTCTCTCTCGGGGCGGCTTACATAGGAGGCAGACTACATAAACAATCCACCCAAAAATGAATATGAACGAAATGTTTTGGATGAACACACAAATTGATTATGACTCAACACAGAGACAGATGGAATCATTAGCGTATGAGGCGTTTGGATGAGTGAAGGATTTCGGGAAATGAGAAACCGAGCAAGAACGCGTTCGAGTTGGTTCGGATCGTTTTCAACTGAACAACCAAAGACTGCATGTACGAAAATTGAGACACATTTTCGTCGAAAAAGAAGTCGCATTTCGTCTTGGTTGTTTAAAAATCTGAAAAAATATATGTTATAGAATGTTATAAGACACATTCCAAGAGAAAAAAACTGAGACAGTACTCCAATGTTATCACGTTGAAAATCCATTTCAAAAGAATATTTATTTTTTTCTATTTGAATTTGGTGTCAGAATTTAATGTCAAAAATACTTCACAATTCGACTACTTTTCTCCGTCTCTCCAATTTTTCTCCGACTGATACATGCAATAGAAGCTGAGAAACAAATAACACATGAAAAACACGTTTTTCGTTGTATATCTGCAACAGATTGCCCTAGGCTGATTTTTTGTAAATCTATGACATTCTGATTCTCTTTCGTATGAGCATCGCGATTATCGATTTGGTTTGGAGGCACTTTTCACCCCCTTATTCCGCTATACTCTTGATTTTTTTGTAAAAACCAAGGAGATAAATAATTGGGTAAACAATTTAGTATTATTGAGTGTTTTTTTACAGAAAGGGAAGTGAACTGCATAGAATATTAAGCACTCAATTCAATTTTCCAAGTATTTTTTAAGAATTACCACGTTTTACACCTATACTATGGATTTATAATATAATATATTTATATTATACTATATAACTTATTGGAAATATTTAACTGTCGTAAAAGGAAAGTGGCATGTATTTTGCGGTTTTAAAATATTCAAAAAAATTGGTCAAAACTTGAAAACTCTGTTGTGACATACCAATATGTCACTGAATATTGTACAATATTTATTATAAATGTCGTCAATTAAAGGGGATAAATTATGTGAATATGCTAGCATAGCAACGGTAAGCGAGCCGTCAAGGTCAACATATTCATGCAGTGACAATCGCGGAGACGGCTAGTTAATTCTATATAGAATTCTGGGATTGGCCGAAAAAGCAGTGACAGTCGTGAAGACGGCTAATTCGTTTTGCAAGAAATTTAGAGTTTGGCTAGGTACGAAAGTACATCAAATGTTATCTGCAAATAAACAATCGAATTTATGAACCGAGCTTTGCAGGGCTGAAAGAATACGAGAGACATTCATTTTGACTGATGCCGTGCTCATGAACGGATCGTGCTCCAATTAATGTTAGGAGTTTTTTTCTTTGGGGACTTGTAAGCATCTACTAGGGAATGTATATTGGGAGAACATCAAAATTGGAACTCTAAGTGTGACAGTGGAGCTTAAAATATTTCATGTGAACGAGTTGGAGGGACATTGAGGGCTTGGGCGAAGTTGTCAGTGATTGGACTGGAATGTTAGCAGCAAAGTTTGTTGATCTGATGAACGGTAATTGAAGTCAGCTTCCGAGAAAAGAAGAGAGAAGATGGTGTCTGGACCTGAGGACGGTGGCGTCGGAGATGGATAAAGATGGCCGAAAAAGCGCGCGAAGACATAAGGTTGGAACGGTCATGACAAACATTTAATTTTATATTGGGTAAAGTGAAACAATACCAAAAATTGTTATAAATTATTTAATAAATTTCCATGTTTTCGTGAAATGAATATATGATTTTTCATTGAGCCAATTCTAGCGATAAAGTAGCAAAATAGAAAGATATTTGCTTTTCAGATTCCTCGACCGAGAATAAATATTCAGATTATTTCACTGTCGATCTGTCGACTGGAACATGTGTAAAAGGTTAGGTGAGGGCAAATAAGGTCAGATTAATTAAAGATAACTTGCACAATTTAGTAAAAAAATATGAAGTAACAGGATAAGCGACATGAATTTTGTGACTTTTTTTACTTATTAATGACAGTGGTATTTGGATTAATCTACCGCCATAAGTTATCTGAACTTGTAGTTAGCAAAATTAAGTTAGTTTTTGTAATAATTATTATTTTGTTATTAATTTAACAGATATTTGAATTATATATAAGTATTTCCATGGTTGCAACATATCTACATGTGAATTGCAAACTCTATTCCGGAGATGATGCTAGAGGCAGCTGATTAAGAGAGAGAATGTATCTCGCCTAAGAAGAGTATTGCCGCATGGCGAGCGCGCTCTGGCGCCGGTGCGCGCTCAGAAATCGCAGGCCGCGCGAAATCAGAAGCCGGTGTTTGCGGGCGCCTGGGATGGGCGGGCGGGGGTTGGAGGGGCGGGGCTCGGAATGGGGTCGAATGCTGGGCAAGTGGGGCGCGCGCCAAGTCAATACATAACGACGGCAATCAGCTGTTAATTGAGTAAACGACGCCCGTTTTGCGCTCTATTAGCATTCAAAACGCGGCGCGCGGTGCAGTTCGTGTTGCGGACAACGCGATCTTCTCACCCATCGGCCGCGCCGCCCCCGTCGCCACGCGACGCCACCCGACGCCACCCGACGCACCCCGCCGCCCCCGCCGCCCCTCCTTCCCCGTCGCCCCGGCCCCCCACCGCTCCCGCCGCCCCCGCCACCCCCGTCGCCCCCGCCCCCTCGTCGCCCCCGTCGCCCCCGTCGCCCCTCCGATACCGCCGCCCCTGCCGCCCCCGCGACATCCACCGCCCCCGACCTCCACCACCCCGCCGCCCCCGCGACCTCCACCGCCCCCGCCGCCCCCGCCGCCCCCGCCGCCCCCCCGCCGCCCCCGCCGCCCCCGCCGCCCCCGCCGCCCCCCGCCGCCCCCGCCGCCCCCGCCGCCCCCCCGCCGCCCCCCGCCGCCCCCGCCGCCCCCGCCGCCCCCCGCCCCCGCCGCCCCCGCCGCCCCGCCGCCCTACAAAAGCTACCGAGCTCCGTACGAGCTGCGGCTGTGCAGTGCGGGAACATGTGAGATCGCTAATGCTGTGATATGCGAAGTGGTTTACGCTGTCTGATAGTCTCTCTAACGCGATGAACAATAGAATACTAAGCCCCTAACAAGGAAATGGTCTTAATACTGCACGAAATTTACAGAACCATGATAACTGATTGTTAGCGATTCCGGGCGCGTCAAATATTATGCGTGTTTTCTTTTTTTGCTCGGGAAGACGCGGGGTTCTTCCCCCGCTGGATACGCCTATCTTCCGTCGCGGAGTTTTCCCTAACCAGGTATCTCCCACCAGCAGGGCACCACCCCAGGCCAGAACAAGCTCTAAGCTCCCGACCGGTCTCCCGGAATATGTGGTGGTGTAGTGCATGTTAGTGTACGTGAGTGTGTAAAGGGAGAGGATAGGACAAGGAAGAGGAAGGAAAGATGGCGGGCGGTCCGTGGCCCGTTTGGTAGGGTACTGCTCCGACATTCACCTGGTGTTGAACCATGGAAAACTATCGATCAGAGCACCCGGCCAAATTAGAACCAAATTATATTCGTATCAAAAGAACAACACTCAATGAAGGACACGAAGGAATTGAAGTAGTATTTAAATAGTTTAACCATCACGTATTTTAATGAGAAAGAACAGCAGATCAGGTTTAATGAATACTTCTCTAGCTTCCCAACATTTCCATAATACATTTATATTTTCAGACACGAAAATTACACGTAGGGAAATAAAACGAAACATTTTAAAGTGACATAAAAATTTAGAATGTGAGGTGAATTATTTGTAGATTGGCAACAGTGAGCCATGTTCAAACAATTCTCAAAATATTCTGGATGGAATCAGGAACTTGTAAATGTAAATACGAATGTGGTTTTGGGGAAAAGTCAAAACTGATTTATAACCGCCATAACTCACAATTGAATCGTTTATTTCAGAAACCCGTCAAACGCCAAATTTCTCATGTCGAGAAAAGTGAGAAAAAGTGTCCCAATTGTTCAGATTTCAAAATATTTTTTAATATTAAAGCAGTAAATAAATTAATATTTTTCAGGTAAATATGGAATAAGCGATGTGTCTATCCTCATGGAATAATATTCCACCGCTAAAGCGTATTTTAAATTTTGGCTTTTGACGGGTTTCTGAAATAAACGATTCAATTTTGCTATGAGTCTTTTCGTTTCAACACAGAAGCTATGAAATTCATTAAATTCATTAAATTCCTTTTGTAATGCACTTCGCCGATACATCCCTTACTCCGCAACAGCGACTTGGAACGATTTGAGTTTCGGTCCCGGTTTACGGACCATATCGCTACCTCGGACCGTTTTACTCGAAGTTTTCTTCCGGAAGAAGCCTTTGATTCTGGGATTCCCCAGTATCATTTCGGTTCGAGGTTAAGTAGCTCAGTCAAAGTACGATAAAATTCTGCTCTAACTCGAAATCAATCCGTAGTTTTAGTAAGGTCTAAGGAAGATAAAGTGTTTTTACGCTACCCAGGAATAAAGTTTATTGAAGCAATTTTCGAGAAATTTCACATAATGTTGTTGAGGGTTCGTGTAAATTACTCCTAAAAATCAAAATTTTCGTTTGAAACTCCCAAGGCATCGAGTTCTTTCAGATCGATCCGGGAATATTAATTTCGGAAAATCATCTACATGGTTTATGCGCTAATAAACATTTGATACATTTTGTTTTTATTACAAGCACATTTAACAGTTTTCAGCATCTTAAATATTTCATTTAATTTTAAATTCAAAATAGTTTAACTCTGCTATCTTATTCGAGTCAATTGGTTGGATGACTCGAAAAGAAATTTGTTTTGCCCTCAGAGGCACGCTCGGTTAATGAGCATTATGACAGTTCTTGACATTGTTTTTGTGTACAGATCTTTAAATGTATGTAAGATATTTACGTCCATTTGTTATAGTTTTTCTAATAAATTAATTGTTACATATTGAGACGAGTCGTGTCACCTTAATGACATCTTCTATAAATTCATTATAAAAGAATGGCGAAATACGAAGATAAATTCGTACAGCTTGGGGAAAA
Organism: Teleogryllus occipitalis; assembly: GCA_011170035.1. Taxonomy (NCBI): domain Eukaryota; kingdom Metazoa; phylum Arthropoda; class Insecta; order Orthoptera; family Gryllidae; genus Teleogryllus; species Teleogryllus occipitalis. Next base: position 15,570 of record BLKR01002965.1, read on the forward strand.
TAAGAAGTAGCGTGGTGTTGCTAATATATACGTAGCTTGTTTAAAAGAACAATTTTTAATACATGGGTATTTAAATTCAAATATAAATTATTTAATAAAAGGATATTATTGAGAAAGTAACAAAAAAGAGCTTCGTGTTATGCAATGGGAGGACAGCATAGCATCGAATACGCTATTGAAACAATAGACAGTCCATGATCGGTCGAGGAGGATTATTGACAACAGAAAATGAACAGACCGCGAGAGAGAGAGAGAGAGAGAGAGAGAGAGAGAGAGAGAGAGAGAGAGGGAGAGAGAGAGGGAGGGAGAGAGGGGGAGAGAGAGAGAGAGAGAGAGAGAGAGTAAAAGTGGAAGTGCTAGTAAAGTAAAGAGAGTAGTCAAAAGAGACAGTGTAAAAACGTGTGTTAGTCTTCAGCTGGAATAGAGAATTGTGAGCAGGAATTGAATGATGTTGCGCAAGAGCGAAACTACGTAGTAACGTGAAACGAGAATACATGTATAAAGTCGCGACAGACAGTATTTAAAATAGTGAAATCAACAAAGCAGTAATTTATGGAAGATAAGAACATGGAAGGAGAGGAGTCGCAGCCAGGAGGGACTACGTGTACGAGAACCAGGACCAACAGCCAAAAGCGTAGAACGTCTGCTCCCAGAGGGAAGTGAACATAATTTATTAATTACAGTGAACTTTAATACTCCCTGTACAAGGCCGAGCATGTTTGTAAATTTTAGAGATTATTAATAAATTAAGGTATAAACAAAATAAATATGGTCGTATTAAATAAAATTTCAAATAATAAAAATAGTACGGATCTGAGAATGTTTGAAAATTCATTTCTTTTATTTATATAAAATTGTACTAAGTATTAAAGATCAGATAAATACGTGATGTATACAAAAATTTTAATCAAGAAATATTTGAGAATTAAACGACAGTAGACATTTCTTCAGTCACAGTTCTGAATTTGCAAAACAGATCATTCATCATTCATCAATCATCAATCAAACAGATCATTCATCAATCATTCATCAGTCAATCATTTTGTAATTGGTTTGATGAGTATAAGAGGAGCCACCAATACAAATGTTTCCTCAGATATTAGAAATGTTACCATACGGATTCACGAAGGAGCGTTAATTTACAGATCCATGAAGAAAAGTAAGTAATTGCAGCAGCCATGATACAGGTAAGTAATGGCGAACACGTACCAGAAAGAGTATTGTTAAGTATAAAAATTTAAAAACTGAGCTAACCAAAATAAAGAGGAATAGAAATTAACAGAGATATTTGTATTAAATACTATTACTACTAATTAATTTAGGATAGAAAGATAATGTGGTATTTTAGTGTGTTCAAGTCTATGTAACTCGATTGTCAAAAATCAATCAAATTAGTGTGTAAGGTATGAGCACTGGAACCTATGACAGTCAACCATTTTTCTGATAACATAAATTTCACTCAACAAACAATTGAGAAGAATAGTTTATGACTCTACTAAAGACTGGCAAGCCACTGGCGAAGTAGTGTAATACAATACAGTAATGCATGCAGTAATCTTCATTCGCAGCTTTACTCCCGCATATTATTCCATCAATTGCTTTACTTGTTGAGTATTCACATCCACAAAATAATTTACGGCAATTTTGGTGGTTTTCGAGTGATGTATTAATCCAGGCCCAACGGGCCTAGAAAGGGATCAAATCGCATGCAATATTTCAAGAGCAATAATATTTTTTCAATTGTTATTAAAACGTGGCATCGCATTCGAGTTGATTGCAGCGATTTATTACTTGTAATCTAAAACGTTGGTTCTCTACCCATCAAAACGAATAAATCGCATTATATTTTCAAATCGGTTTATAGCAGTACTAGCTCGTTTGTATGTTGGGGAGAACGAGCCCCAAAACAGGTCTCGGGCAGGCACGTTCCATTCCTGCGAGTGATTGTAAACTGAAGAATTCAATCACTCACCATAATATCACACCAAGTTATCTTCTTTGATAAGTAAACCCATCGAGCCTATTTATTAATGTCTTATATAATTTCGTTTATTATATCAACATTAAACAAAATACAAATTGTTGCTCTTAGAGGAACTTCTTAGGCAGGTCTCAGTATTCGATGTCAATACGTGATGAATTTTGTCCTCTAATTCCAAGGCTTTATTATTAATCATTCCACAAAGGTCTGGTTTGGTTTGTCGAACAATCAGTCTTTATTCGAGCGCAATCATTTGCGATGGTATCATGAACATTTTCATAATCATTAAACTGGCAACCACCATTATGTTCTAATTTCGTAATGGTCTTACTCTCTTCTGACACTTCGCGTACCTCACATCATCCGGATCACCCATACACTCACTACACCAAAATATGTGAGACACTAACGTTAAATTTTAACTTCTTCATTCTGCCCTTCAATTCTGCCCTTCATTCTGCCCGGCACCTCTGTTTCTCAATGCAGGTTATAAAATTACGAATTACTTAGAGGGCAGAGTTAATTGAATGTACAGAATTTCAGATTATCATCATCACCATTATCAATATCATTATCATCTTTCTTTACGGATTACGCATATTGCGTGTTCCAGCCTCTTTCCATCTCATTCTTGGTCTTCCAATGTTTCTCTTTCCTTTCGAATTATAATTCAGAGATTTCACTGGAAGTCTGTCTTGCGGTATATTTCCAATATGTGTCACCCGTTGCTGTCTGTACTTCTTAATTTTCCAATGTATTGTTTCTTTCCGCTCTAGTCCTTCGCTTATTTTTTCACTTTTTATTTGGTCTCTTAATGTATAGCCCTTTACTCCTCTCAAAAATCTCATTTCTGCTGATTCAATCCTCCTAAAATCTTCTTGTTTATGAACCTAAGTTTCACATCCATGCAGTAAACCTTGGAAGGGGGCATAATATCATAAAATTTTAATAGGGTTTCTTTTCAGGCTTTCTTTTTAAACGTTCTACTTACAGTTCCACATACTGCTTGAAATTTATGAAGTTTGCTGGTGACCTCCCTCTCTCTTCCTTTTATAATTTCACACCTTAGGTAGTTAAAATGCGCCACTTGTTCTCATATATTTTGAAGCAAATCTCTGTCTTTACTGATTCTTTTCCTTTAAAGGCTATTACTTTGGTTTTATTAACTGATACTATCAGATTGTACTACATACAAATTTGCTCCAGTTGGTAAATAGATCTTTGTAAATCATCTGGTAGTCAGCATATAAAAGAGTAGCTTGAAATGTATTTCTGCCCGGGTAAATTTCTGAAGGCACCACATTCTTCCACCTTTCAATTATATATCCCAGATATATATTAAAGAGTTTTGGAGAAAGACTGTCTCCCTGCCTTACTCTCTTATAATCCTCTTCCCTGAAGCAAATCCATTGCATGTTACTGCGATATTGGTATTATCATACATACTTTTCACCATTTGCACAAGATGACTTGGGGACCCTTTTTCTTTCATTATGCTCCATAATTTACATCGATTGACATTAACAAAAGCATTCTCATTATCCAGAAAGGTTAAATGTGTTTCTGTATTAAATTTCACTCGTTTATCAATTATTTGTTTTAATGTAAACATGTCATATTGTTGAGCGATCTTTTCTAAACCTCTGTTGTTCCTGAGGTAGAGTACAGTCAGCAATTGAAGCTGTTCTATTATTCACAATTTTTGCGTATACTTGGTAACACGAGTTAAGAAGACAAATATCCCTACAGTTGTGACATTTACTTCAATCTCGTTTTTTTAAAACATGGAGTAATTAACGAATATTACCATTTATCTGGTATCGTACATCTTTGCTAGCATTCATTCATTAGGTGGAGCAGGGGAAAGTTTAGTAACATACCTCCATATTTCATTAATTCTACGTTAACCCCATCAAAATGACAGGTTTTCCTATTTCTTGGAGAATTTTAATGCATTATCAAGCTCTTTCATATCTAACATATCTTTTTATTCTTTTTTCTTCATCCGGCGTATAAATTCCTTCAATCACACTCCATAATTTTACAAAGTAGTCCAATCACACTTTCCCGGAAGTTATATTCAATCTTGCCGTATCTGTTTCTTTCAATTTCATTGTTTTCAACACTTTGTAGGTTATACCGTCTTCCAAATTTCGAAACCGACCAGATTATCAGCTTATACACAAAACCGTTTTGTAATACTTCGAACACTGAGAAATAATAGCAACAGGAACCGCAAGATAATATCCTGTTAGCATCTGCGACATGTCTTTGTGAGAAAACAATCCCGTTTGTTGTTGATGCAACAGCAGATATCAGAAGATACAATCGATTTTTGAGATCGATGCTGTACAATGCAGCCAAACTTTCATAAATTGCGACCAATGTCGTAATAATCGTTATTACAACACAAGTGTTTCAATAACTTAAGGCCTACTATTAACAGATGCATGCCAATGGAGAGGTGGACGAACAATGAACCCAGCGTAGTGTATACCGATATCTCAGTTTAGGCATGGAGGTACACCTTCATCGCTTAGGAAATATATTATCAAAACCTTTCCTAATCCTTAGTGATAGGTGCGTCTTTCAACGCGTAGCGGATTTTACAAAAATATCTGAAAGCGTCTCCATGTGAAATCGCTTCGTGGAAAGTTATTGGAAACTCGGACGTTCTCTTACAGCCAGATCTGCCCATAAACACGTTGCAATCTTATTTGAGTATCACTGAAAGTTTATGACAGTTATACAATTGGAGAAGCATTATGTATCTTGAACAAGATCTTCAAAAACAAGATCATGGGTGTTCAGTACAGAAAAATGTTCGAAATTAATATATTTTAACACGAAGTGGGAGGAAATTATTGTTATATATTGCTAAAGACATTCTTAAATACATTCTTAAAAATATCCTTCAATTATATTGCTGTTTATTCTTTGTACATCATTGACCCTCTCCCGCATTGGTGTTGCCCTGGTACCCCAATATTAACATCACTAATCAGTTTCATAATGAAAAGCAAACATGTAATATTGTAATGATTTTTCGGTGCTGTTACGATGTATTTCCTTGTATGAAAGGATAATCAATGAAAGATTGAACAGCCAGAAACTGGAAATTTAACGGAAAATTTAAATTAAAAGGGAAAAGTCTTTACTCAAATTTTCTTAACCCATGGCCTCCAAGGACAGTATCTGCGCGTAGATGGATGTGAGGTCAAGGCATTGTGCCAAGCCCCTGGAATTCCGTGGACGGGGAGGTCAGATCACACGATAAATTGAAAGGGGCTGTAGTCGCCATTGTAGTGGATGATTTACGCGCGAGATTCAAATCTGTCTCTGCATTTGCACTCGAATTCTTCGTTATCTTTGTTTCTGGGTGAGTGTAAAAGAAATAAAAATATAAAATGAAAAAAAACATTTAGCCGTACATGGATAATGTTTAGACACATGTTTTCTACCAACCACCGTATTTCTTTAACTGTCTTTCTTCAACTATCGTATTTCTGCCAACTACCGTATTTGTTTAACAATATAGATATGCTAGCTTTCACATGAAAAGGCTTCAACATTTACAATTAATTACTGATTAAGGAACAACACAGATGTAACTCGTAATACTTCATTCTCAAAAGTCACACTGTGTGAACTTTGTAAACTGAATTTGAACTTGGAACAAAGAATTTGTTCGCGCACTTAATATATGCCGGAGAAATCTTAACCTTATTATATCAGGTATATTTTCATACAATTAAGTAATACACGCACCGAAAAGTATGTAGCATTATTCTAAACAACTTGCTGCTGTGTTGTTTATGAGGAACACACGTTTCCAGTGCATTGGCGGCCTGCGTAACTGTTTCTATACATTACAGACTATATGGAGCATCCAAAAGAAAGTACAAGTAATATTAATTTCAACAATGATATTTAATGCTTTATTTACCATTCGGACTGTATAATTCTGAAGAACATGCAACAAGTATTGTACTTCAGCTACTGAGTCAATGACCCCCATGTCGATAAGGTTTTCGTCCAGTTTCCCTGATCCTTGAGCAAAAACTGAGATGGCCCGTTGTTTTGCTCCTGAACATATAACAGCTACCCTATTTGCGCATGTCTTCTAGTATTCAGTGGGAAATATGGTTATTCAAATTAGTGTTCTCCATGTAGCTGCAGGAAGTATTATTTATTCACGAAAGACATGATGAGGGATAAGAGCGCAAATTTGTAGCCGATTTACCCTTGAAAATAGATTTTGTTACATCGGAGCGAATATTTTTGTTTACAATCTTTACAAAAAACGCTCATTTCTTTCTGCATTGAAAATTCAACCAGTATAGGGTAGGGGTCACAGAATTATGAAAACGTGCACAAAATTAACTTCTCCCGTAGCACATCACACAGTTTTTTATGTAAATAAGTATAAAAAAATATATTCAAATTATTCCGCAACACCAGCGCTCTCTGAGAGTATTTCTATTGCAGCGTCTGTGGACTGTGCGTGCGTGCGTGCGTGCGTGCGTGCGGTGGCGGTGGCGTACATTACCTCTATAAAAGAACTATTTATGGACAACAAATTTCATTTGAAGGAAAAATCTCTATCATCAATTTTGTAGTAGAAAAACACCGAATAAAATTCAAATTTCAAACATTTGCAATTTTCAAAAATTCAGAGTTAACCATGGAAATCGGACCTACGTCACCTTTATAAATGTATTTTTCTTTATTCTCACAAGATATTTAAAGACAAAAGTTGGAGCAGTTTTTGAGAAAATTTTGAAAATGTCCGGGGGTCTTCATATAATGTACCCCCAAATTTTAAAGAAGTTTTTCAAAATTTCAAAGCTTCAACTAGAGCCAGATGGACCGGGGTTTCTTCAATTTGGAAAAGATCGTACGTGTGGTTTAGAGGCTATTAGTGTTCACGGCCAGACGGCCACACGGCCAGACGTTTTGAAAAACATTATAGGAATAGATGAAACATAACAATTAAAAATTTTATGTAAATTATTTACAAACTAATATTTACAAAATGTAGTATTCAGATGCGTAAGCAAACTGGATCGTTTGTACCTAGGTACGAACCAAGGTACGAACGATCTAGTTTGCTTACCCATCTGGATACATTTTGTAAATTTCCCCGATATTTGAGATCACATTTAAAACAGATATTGTGGATTTGAAGTACATAATTTAAAATATAAAGTTGTGGATAAACGCAGCACAGAAGAAACCCTCTTACATCATTTAGCATAAACTAAACTATGATAGCTGTCGTATATGGCCAAGGTCGGCATACATACTTCCACGTCACAAGCAGGTAATGACGAAGTTGTTAAGCCTACGGTAATAGCAGGTATTGGGTGGAACTCTGGGCGATAGGGATAAAAGGCAATGACGGGACAGAAAAAGACTATGTTCAAGGTTAGTTACTCCAAGAGACTTATGACTGACTACATCAGGACACTCCTTGTTCACTGATTTATAACGCTTGGGAATATATTTAATCTACATTTCTATCATTTTGACAACCAGCGGATAAACAAAGTTTTTCTACATTCAAAAGTGCCTTTGTTTATAAACTGTTGCTTTATGTACACAAACTGTAGTTCATGCTGCTTTCTAAACACAAACTCTAGTTCTATGAACACGCTTGTGCAATTTCGATTATGTTGTTTTGGAGACATTGTGTTGGCACATAGGTGGCCAAAATTATTTCAAATATGGTGGTGTACTTGGAATTCAATCATTTAAAGCAATTCTTTGACACTAATTAACAGCAAAGGGTATACATTTCAAACATCTCGCGTTCGTCTTATTTTGTTCTAAAAACGGTGGGCTGAGTTCCAGAGAGAAAGGGAATTCATTTTTCTTTTTTCTTAATCAAAGTTCCAATACTTCTTTTTATAGACAGTTGTAATTACATTTATTAAACACATATGATAGTTACATTCCAAGTAGTATCTTGTACAAGAACAGGCCTTTAACTGACACACTGTTAAAGGCCTGATGATGGAGACACAACTTGACCTCTGAAACGTTGCCACGCTATTCTTGTTTATTATCTTTTTGACCAGACTGGTAACACTGACAACTTCGGCAATACTCAGCAATTCTTACGCTGAGGTAAACTAATAGTTCTTAATTAGTCGGTAATCAGAAGTTTCCCTTGTGTCACATAATTAAAAGGCGGAAAAAAGCTTGTTTTCAACACGAAACATCTACAGGAGCTCTCCCAAAAATCTTGCAGCCTAAACACATTGTTTTATTATTTATTTTAGATTTATGAAATGAGGTTTAGCACCATCTTCCCCTGACCTCTTCAAGTGAGGACGGGGTTCCGTAATGCTGAATGTGGGAAGTGGAGGGGAAGACGGATTGCGCGCAGTGCGTTATTCTTCTAGTATCCGCCTACAATTGATCGCAAAACCGACGCCAACCCATTGACCGCCGGCTTTTATACTTCTCATCCAGACTAAGACTTGCCTCGACCTAAAAAACCGCCTTAGCTGTGACAGGATATCAATTGATGTCCCTGTAGTGCTTGATCAGCCCTGTAGTGCCGGCCCCGTGCAGGGAGGTCACTGGGTTCGAGTTTCGACCTGGATTCTCAACACTATCCACATAGTTAGGCCGAATTCAGGCGCTGTCACGAGGAGAATTCTAGCGACGCCTACTCTAATCGATAATTTTGTCTTATCGATAGTGGCATCTCCGATCAACACTACGTGAATGTCGGAGCAGTACCATGACAAAAGGGTCACGAATCACGATCTTTCCATCTCTTCCTTGTTCTCTCGTCACCAGTCACTAACACACCCTTCACGTACACATTACGCATTACACCGACACACATGCCGGAAGACCGGTCGGATTCAGTCGCTGTCTGGAGGAGAATTCTAGCGGCAGGATGCTCTGATCGGTAGTTTTCCGTGGTTTCTCCGATCAACACCAGGCGAATGCCGGTGCAGTACCCTACCAAACGGGCCACTGACCGCGCGCGATCTGTCCTTCCTCTTCCTTGTCCTTTCCTCTCCCCTTACACACACACTTACACTAACATGCACTACACTACCATATATTCCGGGAGACCGGTCAAGAGCTTAGAGCTTGTCCCGGCTAGGGTGGTGCCCCGCTGGTGGGAGAGTCCTGGTTAGGGGAAACCCCACTAGCCGACGGTAGGTCGGCGCCGGATCTCACCCTCCAGCGGGGAAGATCACCGCCATCTCCCGAGAAAAAACATGCACTACACTAACGGGACTAATGATCACAGTAGTTGACGCGTCCGGAAACACGAAAAAATCAATCAATCAAAAAAAAAGACCGGTCGGAAGCTTAGTGCTTCTCCCAGCCGGAGTGGTGCCCGCTCAAGTTACGAGATTCCTGGTTGGGGAAGACACCGCAATTCGACGTGTAGTTCGGCGTCGGATCACCGTCACCTCCCGCGATAAAACATGCACTACACTTACGAGACTAATGATCTTAGTCGTTGAAACGCCAATCAATCAATAAATCAAACAATCAATCGGTCTGAGAACGAAAAATGATGAAAAGCTGCCAGATATGTGACTGAAACTAAGATAGTTCGGTCAACAAACATTGGTGAACTGGTAACTAGTACATACGTTAACGCTGCGAGTTTTGTGGGCTTTCCCCGTCATTTGAGACCACCCGTTTAAAGTTTCTAGAACGTTAAATTCAGGGGAGGTACTCATCAGTTGCATCAGTGCGTTCCGGCTACGCCGTTTCCGGACCGTTAGAGGCCGACCGGGTTCCGGCGAAGCATCGTTCAGAGCGCGTTGGCGGCGGTGAATTATTATATGGATTTTATTGGGATACAAAGGGGATAATGGCCGCTGCGGATGAAAGCGCTGGCTGCTGATAGTGGCGTTGCTTCCTCGCAACGGCTGGGCGGTGACGGACGTGGAGGTCGATCCGGGAGCCAACATCAACACCCACACCAGGTAGAGGCGCACGCGATCATGGGGACTTTTAGAGAATGTGATTCTATTTAGGAATTAGAAATAATATTAATTGAAAATTATGTTCGAAATAAAGTACATCTCATATCTGTAGCTTTCACATAGGAGACTATGAAACGTCCATTGTATAATTAAATAATTATTGAATATTAATATTACTTTCTTGCATACGACATATGTAGTACAGAGAAGGCTGTGGCGAGAAACAGCAATTTGTTAGTAGAAAAATTCAAATTTTTGGCCCCAAAACAAAAAAATGGATGATTCTTCTTCCTGTAATGAGCTAAATTACTTCTTCAAACAGGTTCTGTAGTCAGAATCCACATTCTGTGGCTCGAACTGTTACCTTTCTCAAACAATCCATGTTGGTAATTTGAAAACGCGTCGGGTTTACTGAGAAAGGTTTCCATTCGTACGTAAAAACTCTAATATTTTTTAAAAACTGACAAAAGAGAAATTGGCCAATAATTTTGAATTTCATTTTTGTTGCCTTTTTGAAGAGCGGCTTAATCTTAGCTGTTTTGAAAATATCTGGACAAGTTCCAATGCATAAGGATGCATTAAATATGTAAGTTAACGGGTGTGCAGGCGCACAAGTCTTTATCAAACAATCCGGAAATTCATCTATACCGGCCGAGTATTTATTTTTGAGTGTGCCGAATATTTTGATAATTTCATGCGAAGAAGCTTCGGAAACCAACATCGTGTCTAAAATTTTTGGAGAAACGTCTGATGTTGAATTTTGGGGCTGAAGACCCTAAATGAGATCGGCAGCAATTCTCTAAAATGATGGGTTAAAGAGACTAGCCACTGTTACCGGATCGTTTACATCTCTATCGTTATATTTTAAAACAAAATTCTCTACAAGTTTTCTAGTTCATTTGATTGTTTTTATTATATTCCACATTTCGTTTATTATTTAAATTCAAAATATCCTGATCGTGTTTCATGATTTTAGCCTGCCTTATGACTTTTATTAACAATGATTATTTTTAATGCAGTGGAGGAAGTCTTCAGATACGTTATGATGCTTAGAAATAAAAGAAAGAATTCGTTTGATTTTACATGATGCCCTAATCACTTGTGTTATCCAATAATTACTTTTCCGTGAAATATTTAATTTTCTTTTATGAAGAGGAAAGTAAGTGTTAAAATGAAATGAAAGCGTTGACAAATAATTTGTATATTTATCGTTTGTATCAACTGTATTATAAACTGCGTCCCATGACTTCTGCAGCAAGTAATCAATGTATTATTTTATTTTCGTTTTAGTGAACAATCTACTCATAAGTATTATTTACTGTGTCAGTGTCCGCATTTCTTGTAATGGTAAGAATTTGTGTATCTTCGTCACTGTATCCTAAATCTTTTGTTTCAATTTCATATCGAGTGCTGGTTTTGTTAATTATTATTTGATCGATTGCTTTCTTTGAATTTAGTGTGATCCGTATAGCTACATTTATTGTAATGTGTAAACTGAAGGAATTAATTAAATTAAGAACCTGCTCTTTCTCAATTTCATCGCAAGATTCGTCCAGAAAATCAAAGTTAAAATCTTCGCATACAACAAAGGATTCAAAGGAGCTATTTCTTTTTGATTTTTTTTAAATCGCTTTGAAAACATCTAAGGTCGTTAGCGACCATTGATATCTTTCCTCTGCATTTTGGACAGGTGACTGGGTCGGTGTTAAAGAGCGATTACTGACTTTGTTTAATGTTATTTCCAGTTTTTCTAAGAACATAATATAATCTGCAGCTCTCTTTGCAAGAGGCTTGTAGGCGCAAAGTAATGTAATTTTTTAAGGTAGGATAATGTACCACAAATATTTCAAAAATATTTTCAACGGAACACACATTTAATTCTGTCAAGGGGATAGAATCAATATTATTTATAATGTAAATACACGAACCCCCATATACAGGACCTTTATGCAATTCCTTTTCCCTACAATAATAGCCTGCGAGGTAAAAGTTTGAAATTTGGAAAATGCTACATTTATAAGGAGATAATCAATGTTTTGTAAAGCAAAGAACATTCCATTTTATTTAAATCGCTCTGTAGAGCTGCCTCAATAAACTTTTTTATTTGAAAGGGATTGAACATTATGGTGTAATATGTTTACCTTTTGCGAGTACCTATACGAACGTTTTTCTGCTGCATCTGACTGTAGTTGCTATATATTACTCCATTTTTATATAGAGTGCGTGGTCAAATGTTTTCATGTGGCCCAGCAGAGACAGGTTGTAGAAAACTGGGGCATGAGATGTAGATGAATTGGTAGTGGGAATGGGAGAAAGTGGAGTAAGTTCAGAGGATGAGGTAAGAGGGTTCGAAATAAGAGTGAGGGGTGGACAACGTAAGGAAGGTGAAAGGGATAGATTTTTGGTAGGAGATTGCGTAGGACTGGAGTTAATGATGTGTTGTGCAAGCTTGTTACCGACTGAATGTTTTACAGCAAAGTTCTGGTGGAGACCATGCCGGGTGAAGTGCTTTGCTGAGAGGAAATGAATTTCAAATACCTATTTCATTTGTTTCTCTCAGTTGCAGTTAGAAATTAGAAAACGAATACGAGGAAGTCTCTGCCATTCTGTAGCGCACCACTTGTTATTATTTCAGTAATGCAAGAGTATTTCTATGCAAGTTACCTGTACATTCGTATTAAAATGAAATATATTCCTTAAATACATTCAAATGTATTTGCACAAGTTACTTCAAAAACACTGTTTATTTGGGGCAATCGATGGCCTTGTCATCAAACTTTTCGTAATGTTTTGTCTTTGAAGAACACCTTATCTTTATTTTTCTCCTTAATGCCAGCATTAAACATTCATTGAAAAATTGAAATGTGAAAACATTATTCCACAGCAATATAAAGTGTATTTTGTAGCTTATGAACTGTAAAATATATTCATTTTACATTGATTTATATTTCTTCATTTCACATTAATTAAATAAATGTGTTAAAATGATTAACAATTTTATCCGTATAAAGAAAACCGATTCTCTCAAAACCTCAAAACCAGGAAATGAGATATTCTATATATTTTTACACAATTTTCTCTGGTCCTTACAAGAGACATATTTATTAGGAAAATGTCATCACATCCGTGAATATTACAAAGTGTATTTCCTGTTAACTGTCTTTTCTGTCATCAAAAGTGCTGTAGATCATATTAGCTCCTATTGATTCAGTGGCGAGTTGTAGTTGACATTTACATAATTGAAATGATTGAAGGCGTTGTCATTGTCAACAATAGTATTTTAAAAATAGCAGCTTTCGATGGCTTAGCCATCATCATCAGTTTTCTGCTGTTTGGGAGCCACAAAAACGACTACGTAGTCTACGGACCTCCCGGTCAGAGGCACTCTCTCGGTAAATCCTATTTGAGGCAGATTAATGCGGTTGGACGTGATCGACCGTGGTTCGATGTGGTCGGCCTGTGACCGGATCGGGGTTGGAGGTGATCGGACGTGGGCAGAGGTGGTCGAACGTGGTCGGACGTAGTCGGACGTGGTTGGACGTGGGACGTGAACGGATGTAGCCGGCAGGCAGGAGCGACGCCGTCGGCTTGGAAATTAGCAAAGACTCTAACTTCGAAATGAACTTGGCGATCTAGCAAGTCAAATTGACCGTACGCAACTGGCCATTGATTTCCTATGCTAACTCCATCAAATTACCTTAAGACGTTATAGGACTTATTCAATCACCGCACATCGAAGACAGCATTCCGCACGTGTTCCAATTGTCCATTTGCCTGACTTCCGCGACAAACGATATTCGCGCCCGGGGATATACGAAGTTCCATCTGCACGCGCTTACGTACGCAGCGGTCAATCGTGGGATGCGCAGACTATGAGACGTCGAGAGATCGAGGTGAGACTCAGGAGGCGAAGAAAAAGTGCCGATTTCTGGCGCGCCAACTACTGAGATCATTAGTCCCGTAAGTGTAGTGTACGTTATGTTCCAGGAAATGGCTGTTCCTATACCAGTCAAAAGATCGGGCGCCGACCTAAATGTAGGCATGCGGGTTATGCCTTCCAGATATCTCTCCAGCGGGTACCACCTCATCTAGGACACGCAGTGAGCTCGCTTCGTATGTTTTCAGACAGGGCTGTGCAAATAGGCCGCTCAATTTACGCTCCCCGACCCAGCGCTTACTTGCTGGCCACCGATGAGAGTCCGCACTATACTTGTTTTTAACGTAGCATCTGAGGGTATTACCTTCAAGATGGAACAAAGTACGACGTTTTGCGTCTTTCACGGTCCTGTCGCTAGAGTCGCTCGATCTGCAGCATTACTTGATACGATCGCGATCATGCGACATCTTGCAACAGGACCAAGAAGGATGCAAAACGTCCTGCCTTATTCCACCTTTAAGATAATACCCTCAGATGCCACGTTAAAAATGTATAGAGCCAGCCCGACTGGAGGAGAAGGGAGACCCGATCAACGGTAGTTTATGGTAGTCGAGGTAGTCTGGTGAAAGGCGAGTGGCACGCGAGCCACTGCAACGGGCCACCGCAGGCATTCTGGCAATAACTCCTGCATTTGAACAGACCTGATTCGGGGTAAGCGATTTCATAGGAAAAGGGTGAGGAAGGAAAGATCACGCGCTGTCCGCGGCCCGTTTGCTAAGTTGCTGCTCCGGCATTCTCCTGGTACTGATCGGAGATCGATTAGAGTAGACGACAGCCGTAATTCTTCTGTACACTGCGGCTGAACTGGACCTCTAGGCAGTAGCGTCGAACCTTCACCGCCGTCAGAACTCAAACCCTATAGCCTCCCGGTCAGAGACCCTGCAGCGGCATAATTTCTTTGTTGATTGATTGATTGTTAGTGATTTCGAGCGCGTCAACTACTATGGTCGTTAGTCCTGTACGTGTAGTGAGTGTTTTTGCTTGGGAAATGGCGGTGGTCTTCCCCCGCATGATGGCGAGATCCAGCGCCGACCTACCCTCGGTTGGCGGGGATTCCTCAAATAGGTATCTCCCATCAACGGAGCGCAGCCCCCAGCCAGGACAAGCTCTAAGCTCCCGACCGGTCTCCCGACTTGGGTGATAGTGTAGTGCATGTTATTGTGGGTCAGGGGTGAGGATAGGACAAGGAATAGGAAGGAAAGATCTCGCGCGGTCCGTGACCCATTTATTAGGTTACTGCTCCGGCATTCGTTGATCGGAGAAACCACGGAAAACTACGATCAGAGCAGCTGGCCTCTAGAATTATCCTCCACACATCGACTGAACCTGTCCTAGCTATGTATCTAGTGTCGAAAATTCTGCCACCCTCGGGACTTGAACTTAGGACGGAAGTCGTAGGCTTCCGCGGCCGGAGTCATGTGAATGATCTTGGCTGTCCGGGTGACGCCGCGTCGAAGGCTGTATTGCCAACCTTTCGACCATCTTTTCGTCGTCTACCTCAGGGCTGGTCTGCGGTGTGCGGACCGGCCCTGAGGAAGACCACGAAAAGATGGTCGAAACGTCGCCAACACAGCCTTCGACGCGGCGTCACCCGGACAGACAAGATCATTCACTTGAACATAGTACCCCCCGGTTACAGAGACAGCAGTGACCACCTCTCCCGGTAGCGTCGGTTGTTAGCGCCACCTCCGCGTGGCGGTGCAACGCCATCGGGAGCGCCGGCCGGCGGCGGCGGCGTGGAAGCGAGCGGCCTTGAGCGCGCGCGAAAGCGTCACGACCGGCGTCACCACCGCCTCCGCCGCCGCCGCCGCCGCATAGGCCCCCGCGTGCAGTGTCTGCCGCGACGACGGCGGAGGCGGTCGACGCTCGGGACGGGACGGGACGGACGCCTCGCGACACGACGCTCCGCACCGACTGACGCCGCTGCTGCAGCTTCCACCCCTCCGACGCCCGCGCCATCGCCCACGCCGCTCCGAGCACGGTAGGGCCCCGCCTCTCGCCCGCGCAGGGCGCCGCCCCGCAGGCCACGCCCCCTGGCCAGGGGCACATTGACAAGAGGGTGCCCGGGATCGCCCCGCCTAAAGAGGGTAATGACGGTGCTCACGTATCCCTTCCAGTGACAACACTTATGTTGGAGCTCCCTTTCTGATTTCAGACGAGTGTATTAGAGTGTATATGACGTCTAATGGTTGAGGAGCCACAGACGGGCGTTGGATAAATTAAACTAAAACTAAACCTTTCTGATTTCCATCCTTGGTCATGTTCAAGTCAAGAAAAGTGGAAAGGAAAACTTCCTTAAGAGCACGGGTAAAATATAGCCAGGACGTTTTGTAAAGGAAGACAGTCTTCCTTTCTGTCAATTCGCTACCCAATCCCTGGAAGGAATTGCCAGTTCGCAGTCTGCGAGGGTATGATGAGTTGGGGCGCCAATAATGGTATCGTTTTCCATTAATACGATATTATGTGTACTCATTTAGGACAGGAAGACGCTATGATTACATTTTGAGTGACTTCAAAAACAAAGAACCATAAAAAGCTCTGAAAATTTACTGGTACGTTATGGCTTCAGCAGCTCGTTTCTCAAAACCAGTGGTATCACATTGCAAAACGCGCAAAACGCAAAAGTGCAAGTCCTGCTATACGTGAAATATAAGTTATTGTTTACATCCCATTACTTCCTATTTTATATCAGGAAAAAACGAGTACACACGATTCTGAATCGTTATAAGTGAAAACGATATAAATAATTTTATACGAGTGTATTAGAGTATATATGATGTTGAGCGTACATGGTGAACGTGAGTGACACAGACATTTCCTGTAGGGGGTTACAGTTGATAAAATCTCTTGCGGTATTCCATTCTATTAAAAATACTATGTTACCAACGTCATTTTTAACTGATTAATAAGTCCAGAACAACATGTGGATTATCTGGATTGTTAATTCTTATTTTCTCGAATTACTCATTCATTTTTTCTTCGATTACCACATTTTATGAATTCGACGTCATCTATTCTGAATATTCTATGTCATCTATTATAGTACTCATACTCGAGAGTGCACACTCTGTGATATTTCTGTGTCTTACGATGTACCTAATGTATTTTAGTCCATTAAGGAAAATATGTGACAACAAGATCGTAGAAATCTTGTTGAACATTGTTTATTTTCATGAAGATAAGAGTTCTGAATAAACAATGTTTTGAAAAATGTTATTTTCTCAAACATCGTATGATCCGTTTAAGAGTTTTCTGTTCAGAACAATAATGGTTTTGAACAAATGTATGTATGACTATTAACGTAAGAAAATAGAAACAACTGAGATGCAAGTTGATATTTTCGCTTGGGGTTGCGATTCGAAGGCTTTCAATACCAGGAATTTGTATTTATTCTTTTTTATCTCATTCTATCGTGTCAATTTTTTTCCTTTGTGGAAACTCGTTTATTGGCGTTTCAAGGTCTCAGCAATCGTGGGTACTACTACTTTTTCACGTATTCACTGGACTTGAAACCATTTATGGCACAAATGAAAATGACGCGCTTAAAATGTGATCATCGAAAAGGTGTGAATATTCATTATTAAAAACTACTGTGCAAATTTTAACCAGGTGTAAAAGAAGATACCGACACAATTTGGCAAAGTTTTATTTTTCATCTATCAGTGAGATCATACATCGTATAAAACATCATTACAAATGTACAACATTCAACGTAAATAATATCATGGATATTATTTATTTGTACAACCCGCCTTCGATGACGCAAATACACTGAATGTCAAATTCTTTTAAAATTCAAGAGCAGTTTATCTTATGAAACTAGTGCATCATAATACGTTTTACGATTTGAAGGTGTACTTAACACAAAATGTTATTTTAGTGAGGGGTAATTTAATTAATTTTATCAGACCATTAAATAATTATCTGTGACAAAATGAACATGATACAAAAGTCACTTCCACAGAAATTATTTCAGCAAAACGTTTATATTCATAAATGGAGAAATACAATATTTATTCAACATGAACATCACGAACAGCTGGAACAACACGCGATATTTTGTGAACCTTGAGGCAAAATTACTCTCAATTTAAAAAAATAATTTCACTTATTACATATTCGTTTGATCTGATCTATTGCCGCATACTCTCCATCTAATTAACTATGATTTTGTCGTGAATGGGTAAAGAGGGTATCCCAGTGTGTGGCGGTGAACTTATGTTTACTCAATCTGGACAGCGGGTGAACTTTTGATCTAGTTTGCTAAAGTTTTACTTTTAATTGTCATAGTAAAATTACAGTGTAGCCGAAATAAGAATTTACAGGACTAAATTAATATGATGAATCTATACCTCATTTTTCAAACGTAGTATTGGGTATGCATAGTTTTGATAGTTTCACAATTTACACTAATTTTCGCCAATTTCATTTCTAAGTCTGCTATTCTGTTTTATAAAATCAACGTATGTAATAAACAAAGAAAAAGTAAATGTAAGTTTTATTACTTGGGAAACTAACAAAATATGGATACCGACATTTACAAATGAGCCCTTTTTTTTATTTATTGTCTTCCTGTTCAACATACATACATGTTTTTCAGGGTTGTGAATAGAAACATACATAACGTTTGGCTTATTTCCTAACTGTGGGTGCCCTGAATGGGTGCGTTCAATGCTATTGGTTTATGTTGAAAACTTTTAATTATTTTTGAAAGAAAATTGAAATTACAGCGAATGATTGTTGATATGATGGAGGATATATCAAGAGGCCAATTTCCTGCTGATTTATGGTGGTCGGAATCTGTCTTTAGGGAAGCGTGAATGAATGAGCCCTTGGCTTCCGATGCCTGACCCTGCCGATGTAACCTCTACACAAAATCATTTATTCTTCCCTAAATGCACGTAAAAGCCAAATTCCTTATCGTTGGTCGTGAGAATTGGCTCCAGAAGGAAAAGCAGCCGCACGTGTGTTGAGTGGCCCACCATTCCACCACGAGCGCCGTGTTACGTAATGGCAGGTCGTCGCGCCTCGCGTATACCAATTTCTTCGCGCGAAGAGCGGAGCAGCGCGGAGTCCGCGAGGCCGTCGTCGCGAGGGCGTGAGGACGCGAGGACGGGTTTCCTGCGGTTGACCTCGGCCACTTGACACGCCGCCAGAGCGCGACTCCAGGGGGTTCTCTGAATCACATGTCGTTTACCGCATGGTGAAGCACGGGAAGGCCCATTCTCACGCACAATCTTTGCAAATGCTTATTTTGAATTGTTTCGTTTTTCGCTTGGAGATAGATGGTCATTTAATTATTTGTTTATTCACCATAGTTGTCGAAGTATTGAAAATGCTTCTTAACAAATGGCATTTTTAAGAGCTAGCGCATTATCATTTGAATGGAAGTGAATATACATCCTATACAATTTAATTTTTATCATCATATAATCATAATATATACATTGTATCAGACTATTTATATTAGTATATTAACTGACATCCATACGCGAATGACAATACAAAGAAATACAACAGATCAAGTGTACAATCTTTTTTCTACATATCTGATAAAAGGCAACCCTGAATTGATATTATTTTGTCCTTTGCGAACATTTTCTACGTAGTTCAACAAGGAAATGTGCTGATTTCTTGTTTCCGCAGTAATCCCTTCCTTGTGTTCGTGCTGATTTCGCAACATCAGTTGTCTAACCCGCAAACTTTAGCTCAAGTCGGTATCGTAAGTACAGGTTGCAGATAACTTGTATGCACGGCACATCCACTTCACAAGAGTGATAGGAAAACGTCGTAACAGAGATAGAGCATAGAAGAACGACCGTGTGCTTAACCCAATTTTGAAGTTTTGTCAGACGTCAAGTTGTCATCGCTCACAGACGCAAAGTACCAGGCCCCGGAGCTATTTTTTGTTGCTACAAACTTTTCATCTGGAGGAAACTCTGAATAAACTATAAAAATATGATGTATTATTTTTAATATTATTTCAAAACTATTATAAAAAGTTGATTACATGTGCGTAATGTAAAAAATCTCAGTTAATTGGTGGTTGTATCCTTACCGGTACTGGTTTATCATAAAAAATAATATATTGTTTAATATCATTTTCTCACCGTTTGCTTATAAATTAACATAATAACTAAATGTCTAAACTCAAATTCTTGAAATAACATTAGAATTTGTCTTTTTCACTTATTTCAATAGTTTAATGAACCGATTTACGTAATATCTTCCGTCAATAAAACCTTTTCTAACAAAGAACATTAATCTGCGAACGACGGCAATAGATAAAAACGTAAACAAATGATAAAGAACGCGACTATCTTTAACTTGCAAGCCAACGTATCTAGCAATGACACTGACAATTTCCTAAGCTTTTGAGGACCACGTGCTCTCATACGCGGAAGATGAACCACTGCCAATACAATGGCACGTGAACGACGAGTGCCATGAACACTAGAGAATTGCATTTTGCTTAGAAATGTAAATCGTAACAGTTTCTATTATTAATTAAATTTTAATTTTCCTTCTAGAAATCTTATCTGATCCAGTTACCCAATGTGAATAATTTGGCTAATTAAAACGTAAACGGTTTACCATGCTGAGTACCAGTAAAATAATATACGATGTTACGTAGACGAAGTTTATCTGCAGCTTCATTTTCTGAAATTGAAACCACTGTTTGTTTGTTTGTATGTATTACTCGAATTAAACTAAATATCACAATAATGAAACACTGAACGACCACATGTATGAATGTGAAGGAGGAATAAAAATAAATACGAGAGCGGTACGGAGAAACTTCCTAAACACCTGTTGCACGTCCATTAACACAACGCGAAATTGTTTAGTCGTAAACCAGGAAAAAGAAAGAAATGTTCCATTTCCCTTCACACGATTTCATTTGAATGCATTTAAAGACAGTTGTGTTGCAAACTATAAATAAAAAATGATAATTACTGAATGTTTATAAAATGAAATCAACTTTACCATTACGTCGACCACCAAACTGCATGCGGTTCAAAATAAATCTTCCTTAGGATTTTACACTGAAACAGAGAAAAAGAGTATAATTTATTTTTTTAGTAACATCTAATCCTTAATAAACAGGTTATTCTTATTGTTATAAAAACTCAAAATTCTATACACCATTTGTAGTACGATTAAAGTAGTATTTAGTGTTTAGAAACGTGCAAAAAGTGTTAATATATTCGTCTTTATATCAAAAGGAAGTGATAAACGGTCAAGATCGGGCCAATGATCATGACACACTTTTAAGAGGATGTATAAAAATATTTTAAAATAAAACTTTGATCACGAAGAAAAATATATAATTGAGCAAAAGGAGTATTAGATTTTGTATCTTATTATTTTCCAACCATATATAACATTTCGTCTTCAGCTATCTTACGAGAAAATGTACATGGTAAATATTTTGTTCAGTATTAAGTTGTTGTTTCTTTAGTGCTTTTATCCAGCCAACAGCCGGTTACCCTTTACGTCCCAATGGGACGCGTATTCGACCATACACTAGACCAACACACTTGCGGGCTCCTCCGATCTGGGGTCAGCAGAACGCGAGGCCCTCCGCGACAACACATACAAAGTCAAGGGATAAACCACCATGCCCAAGGCAGGACTCGAACCCGCGACCCTTCGGACCGAAGCGATGAGTCGGTACTTGCTCTTAGCCACCTCGGCCATCCAGGTCGGCCAGTATTAAGTATTACTCAAAAATAAACTAACAACCAATAACGGTATTCGCTTCATAATTTTTTTTAATGGAAACCTGTTTATCAACCAGAACTATTGCACTTGAATAGTAAATAGTGTGGTTTCGAATACGAACGAATCGTTATAATACATTTGAAGAAAACTTACTCAAAGTTGGCGCAATAAAAAAGACAGGACATTACATTTTAAAAAATGTATTACCTATCTCGTTTATATTTTCTTGAATATGCAAAACATCTGCAATTGTTCAAGTCATTGTTGACTGAGCATCGTAAATACGCGTCGAGTGGTCCCAATGCTCCTTTTTAACAAATGCCGCACGGCATGGCTCTAGAGCTTCACACCTCTAGGTAACACAATTCCACTTTCTCCAAAGAGGTAAAAGGAACAAGAAAAGCAAATATTTGAAGCTCCATGGCTTTCCATTTGCCGCTGAAGAAATGAACATCAACATATATCCACTTCCACTCTAGAATAAAGTAGAACACCCTTTGTGGTACAAGGGAGGAAAATATAAAAAAAAATAAGAAGGGAAGTTATCGAAGGCATCAATTATCGAATTGATCAGAACGCCATGCCATAAGTAAGCTACACTCAAACTTTAAAATGGGAGAAGACAAATTGACAATAACCTACCAATATAGCATAGAAGTTCTAAGAAAAAGTTTCTTAACAATTTACAGAAAGAAAAACGGAAAAAAAATCAGTTAAAGGAAAGTGCTTTTATTTTATGATATTTTATTATTACTCATGGATATCATATCTACAATATGTTCTTTTAAACGAATTTATTTTACATGTATGTATGTATGTACATAAGAGACATTCGTACCTAACAATGTAAAAAAAATTGTAGGGGTAATAGTCTTCTTAAAATGCCAATTTTAAGCTCAAATAATGTTAAATCAAACAGAAAAAAATGGAACAGAATCACATCATAAGCTTCCACTTTCATCATATACGACCAATCAACTTAAAAAGGAACACATCAGAATTTTTTGAACTTCCCCTTTTCTAGGATTTACATGATCAGATAACTCAGAATTATAGGATCGTTACGTTGTCCATTTGCAATACGTAAATAGTTTTAAGATGATTACTAAGTAAGTTAGTAATATAAATCATTCACTTGGTCAAATCCCTATTACTGGGCTCAATCGGGTAGAAACAAGTTAATGTCTTATTTTATGTGGCGAGACTCGGGCCATCAGACCCGCTCTTCCGTCTGGTCCGCAAATTTCACCATTTAGTAGACAAAGGAGTTATTAACTTGGGCGATGAAACAGGCGATCTGAATTCAGCTCAGAGGCTTCTTTTAGACTTCAGGATCTTTTACATGCAGTAAATCTACTCCATGGGACAGCCGGCTTTACTTCCCCTCCGAAGGAAGGCGTACGTAGTTTTTTCTCCCTTAAAACTCCACGACCTCGATCTAGTTTGAACCCGCAAACTTGGGTACAAGTGGGTATGCTAACCGCTATACCACCGAATCCGCCAAACAAGCACCTTATTACGCGAGAAGACAGACGCCGAGCGCAGAGACCGGGTCCCGCATGGCCCGCCGCGTGGAAGGCTTCGCGAGGCGCGCTGCAGTCGCCTGTCGCCAGTGGCGCGCTCGCCGCCGGCTTCTCGAGAGCCCCTCGCAGGTGGAGCGGCGCGGCGCGGCTCAGGTGGGCGGGGGCCCGGAGCGCACCGCGCGGCAAAATCGTTTTCCTCTTTTTACTGATATCAGGTTGCTTGTTATTGCCTTCGATACGGAGCTCGATTTACACTGCATAACTTAGCTAGATCTAGAGGAACGTGGTTAGGAGCCGTCCATGAATTTCGTGAGGCGATTTTGGCGATTTTCTCTACTCCCCCTCCCCCTCTTTGTGAGATGTCGTGAGATTTGGCTCGACACTCTCTCCCTTCTTATCTCACGTGATATTTTTAAAAATGCGTATTTTTAATGTAAAAACGTTAATTTGTGATTGATTGCATTGGGATTTATAGAAAAAGTTTAATTTGCTGAATTATATTTAAGACTAGATATGACTAGTGTTAAGAAAATAGAGTGACTAAATTACAATGAATATTGCTGCACTTCTAAAAACGCTCGTAATTTTTCTTTAAAATTTCTGTAAAATCACAGGTAATGAGATTTATCTCATCAATGATAAAAAGTTCGGTAATTTTTCTGAGATTCTTTTTCTCAGTGTACTATGTTACTTGTAGCATTCACATAACCGCGATGAAAATTATTGATCAAGATTTAGCGATATTTTACTATAGAAACATATTGTACTTCAATTGTCTCAATTTTCTCAAAATTAATCACTGTTTCTAGCGACAAAAAAGTTCGTGATATTTGCCGAAACCCCCCTCTCCCCCACGTAATTAGGCGAGATTCGCTTAACCCCTTCCCCCTAAAGACCTGACGTCATTTATAGATGGTCCCTTACGAGGGAAATATGAAAACAATTTAATGATGCCACATGTTCTCTTATGAAAGGAAATTATAGAAGGGAAATATAAAAAGACAAACCGAGTCAAGATACCCACTAGTTCATTAGTAAGTAAACCTGAAACATTAAAATTAGTTAAAAATAAAATCATCTAAAGACCACGGGGATTAACTGGTTCTAATGATCCGGGGCCTCGGGCTTTTTGCCGCCGCTCGATCAGAACCCTTCAACGCTTCTGGTGCATAATAACTATTCTTTTTCACTTGTCCCAAGGTCTTCAAACAAGTACTATACTTTTTCAAGCCAGTGGGCGATTTTTTGACAGGTTCTAAAACAACTGAGCTTCGCCAAAGTGTGAGAACCGCTGTGCGAAGGGTATTCTCCTGCCAATCAAGCGAGCCAGGCACAGTTCGCCACCTTAGGGTCAGATTGACGTTACTACACACGAAATGTTTGGAGACAGACAAATATGACATCTTTTACGATTCTTTCACTTCAAAATTTTGTAGATATAACAAGCTCTGACTTCTGTTCTAACGTACCTAGCGATTATTGTTTGCTCCTAAGATGCAGAAATAAGTTCTAATGCTGGTATTGGTTGTAAACAACAATTGTGAAAATTGTTGTTACATCAGTCTGACTCTATCGAGTTATTAATACCTTGAAGTATCAGTTCAGTGCGTGTATTTTGAAGAAAGGAATGGTTTTCGCGAGTAATTTACGTTGTTCTCACATGGTCACTAGAAAGAATTTTGTGAGAATTTCTACAAATCGTGTGATAAAGCAAATGTAAATATGTATTCGTGTGAATTACGACATAAAACGGATGTGATCGGATAGGAAATAAACGCAGATTTCAAAGAGCCTGTGTGTTTAATTTCATCGCGGTTTTAATTAAATTTTGGTAAACAATTTTAATCACAGGATTTTGCTTAAAAATATGTCTTAAAAAGGAAGATTTCATGTGTACAACTCTTGCATTCTGCATGAATACTTTGATTTCACGAGAACATTCCCAAGTTGACGGAACGACAAGCATAATAGGGTGGGCCAGGACTTTAACGCAAGTTAGTCAACGATTTTAAAACGAGTACCAATAAGTCATAAGCGTTGCACACGGCTTCGATTTAGTTCGTGCGTAAATGTGTGTCAAAATAATCAGTGAGAAAACAACAAATTATACGTACAATCTACGGGAGTTTTCTTGAACTCTCAAGACACGAAAGGATTGAGCGATTTGATAATTTCACTACTCGAACATAGATATTATCGCGCAATTATGAGTTGAAATGAAAGGTATCGTCTTCACCATCATTCTCATTCAAGAGATTTAGATGGCGTAAGCATCTTGCCTTCTGGGACTCAGAATTCGACCATGGACTTCCAGAGAGCAGATCCAAAGATGTGATAATAAGATATGGCAATACAATTAAAATTTCTAAAATAAAACGGAAAGATAACACGATTTATTCTATAATTTGCATTCCAACACTAACTCATCAGCAGATCAATGTCACGTTCCTTGCCAAAGGTTACAGGATCAAGTGAGACAGACACTACGTCGGGAAACGCTCTTCGACAGAGCTGTATGTTTGAATTCTGTAAATACATACAATTTATCTCACAAATGCATCACATATTCATTATCATCTAAATATTCTTCATAACTCCCCACAATGTGGGAAAGCTACTATTTCAATTCCACGATCCCTGACATAATTCCAAAAGGATAAGACGGACGAAGTAAACGTCGAAATATCGAGAGTTTCACTTGCTTGTTGGATGGTTGGTTGGTTGGATTATTGGTTTGTTTGTTGATTGATTAGTATTTCCTGGTGCGTTAGCTTCTACGATCATTAGTCCCGTAAGTGTACTGTATACTATACAACAGGCGGTGACGGCGTTCCTTCCCACTGAAGCGTGGGTTTAGGCGCCAACTTCTTCATCGATTTGCGGTTTTTTCCTTTCAATTATCTTCCTAGAGCGAGATAGTGCCTCTACTGGGTCAAGCTCTAAGCTCCCGGCTGGTCTCCCGACGTCTGATACAGTGTAGTGCTTGTAAGTGTGAGTATATGTTAGTAAGGTGGTGAGGATAGGCCAAGCGAGAGGAAGGAAAGATAGCGCGCGGTCCGGTCCAAGGACCGCTCAAAAGTAGTGTTAGGGTACTGCTCCTGCATTCGCTTGCCGTTGATCGGGGAACGACAGAAAACTACCGATGCCACCCGCTAGAATCCTCTTTAGTGATTGAACATGTCTTATTTAGCTGGTGTCAAAAATGAGCCTCCGTCAGGACTCGGACCCTAGAACCACACAGAGAGCAGAGAGCGCTCCTGCAGAGACAACAGCAATGCCACCGGCGCCGTGGCCACCCGTCGGCGAATCGGCCTCACTGCGCGAGAGCGCGGTGGCAGCAGCGGCCGCGAGAAAGTTGCGCCGTGTTTAGGTCAGGGTTCGGCGCGGAGGGGGGCGTGGCGGGCGGGAAGGGTGTGGAGAAGGGGGAGGGGGAGAGGAGGGGAGTTTCGTAATGCGAGGGAGATGCGGTGGGGCGCTCTCAACAACTCCAGGACTGAGGCAGGCAGCACAGCTGTTCGGCAAACAGGTGCAATGCCTTCGCCACACGTTCTCATGCTGGCGTTCCTCTTACTCCCTGGTTTCTTCCTTCTTTACGTCGGCGGCAGGCCCCGGTCTGCCCTTGACTGTCATCCATGTTCTTCATCGTGCATCGCTCTTTTGATATCGCGGGCCAGCATTGCTGTTGTTTTTGAAGCGATTACGATCGGGAGATCGTAGAGTTTGAATCCCGACAGTGACGTGTTTTACAAATTAGTTACATGACTTTACGACGTACGTCGAATTCAGTCGCTGTCTAGACGAGTGTTCTAGTAGCTGGCTGATCTTATCAATATTTTTCTTTGGTATCTTCCATCAATACTCTGCGAAAGTCGGAGCGGTACCCCAACAAATTGACCATGAACCGTGCATAATTTTTCTTTTTTCTTTATTACTGTATTCTCTACTCTGTCTTGCATACATTACACCACATATGTCAGGAGATCAGTCGAGAACTTAGAGCTTGTCCTTGCTTGGGAGGTAACCTGTTGTGGGAGATACCTGGAGAGTACATAACACTTTTGCAAGACGACGTGTAGGTCGGTTCAGAATATCACAATCAAGCAGGAGGGACACCGGGGATAAAAGACATTCATTACACAAACTGGATAATGGCCATATCACTTGTCGTACTCGGAAACAATAAATCCATATTGAGGGATGGGAAGTAGGGATGGCACCATAAGGTCGTGAGTGAGAGTAGAATGGGGACGGAATTAATAGTGCGATCAGTGACCGGGGGTTGTACTGCTCAAGAATTTTGCTGAAACTGGTAAGACGACATCACGGAAACGACCATTCACAACAGCGTGAAGGTTGCAGTTTTTATTCAGTCACGGGCAATGTCCGACCAAGCTATTGTCGACAATTCGCGATTCTCCAACATTAACCTAGCAACTTTCTCCTCACGAACTTGACTTGCGGACTACATTCCTTAATGTAGCTACCTGGTTTCCTCCCTGAACCAGTTTTCACCATTAATACCTTTTCTCTTGGTATAACTGATAACTTTTCATATTTTTTCACTATAAACTTTTCTACAAATCTTGATGAACATTCAATTTTTTAATAATAAATTTGAAAATAGTTTCTAAAGAAATCTCTTGGATTCTTAATATTTACAAGCTACAGGTTGTTTTGCTCTTCGTAGTGGGTTTGGGGTTCATAACTATTTTCCGTCATGCACTTCCGTCTTTTCCGTCATGTACTTTGATTTGCTTACCATCAAAATATTCTTAGACTTTCTCTAGAGAATTCACTTTCTCTATTCCTTTTATTCATATCGCAAAGATGAAACTGCAGCTAAATTGAACGTTGGTGGACTCTAATGATCGAAAGTAACTCCAGATCACATCCTTTTTTGTTATGAGATGCTTCCACGTCACGAGATCGGTGAGCGCAAGGGAGGAATGAGTGACGGGAATGAGAACATTGTTTCCATAGCTGTAGTTACACAAATGAGTATTTCGGCTATGGCAGAAAATATGAATATTTCTATTGAGTGCTGTTGGCACATAGGCGGCCAAAATTAATTCAAATTTGGCGCCGTACTTGAAATTCTATCATTTATAACAATTCCTTGGCGCTAAATATCAGCAAAGGGCATGCATTTTAAACGTCCCGCGTTCGACTTATATTTTTTCTCTAAAAACCGCGGGCTGGCTTCCAGAGAAAAAGGCAAATGACGTTTTTCATATGAAACTCTTTGGAAGAACAAACTGCTTTGTAAAGTTGAACTGCTTTCATAGACGCTTGCGAGATCGCGCCAGATACTGGGAGCCCGCATTGTTGGCACTTCTAGGAATCAAATGCATTTCTTAATATGACGCCAGCAGAGTCAATTGTTGGAGAATTTTTTAACTCAAGTTTTCACGAAAGATCGCCTCGTCAGTTAAAAGGCGTAGTTGTAATTCACATCCTGGCTGCAGTGAAAAAAATAGATTTTTGACTGTTGGTAGCAGGGGCTACCTTACAGCTATATATTCCATGCAAAGAGGTGTTTGGCGCGGAAACCTTGCTGAATTTGTATTACGGTCGGATTACTATAAAACAATTTTCTGTTCGCCTAAGACAAGGTAACATTGACCGCTTCTTCAATGTTCAATAATTTTTACGCTCAGATAAACTAATAGTTCTTAAATAATTTTTTTTTCAGAATTTTCCATTGTGCCAAGCGTAAAAACTGTGGCCAAGCTCATGTAAACAACTCGATTCAGCTTCTGTGGCTCTCCCAAAACTCTGATGAAGCTATTTTGCAGCCTCAAAAAGTGCTGTTTGTTTCGATGAGCAATCAGCTTTTAAATACCTTCGAGATCGCATCTTACAGAAAGAGAGAAATATTTTTTAAAATTACGGTATGATTGTCGTTTGTAGTAAAAAGAGAGTGACCAAAAAACAGTGAATTTGGCATAAAAAGCGTAGGAAATTAGGCGTTGGACTGACACAAAGATGTTTCATGTTAATCGCGATGGCTGAAACCCCGTCATCAACATGGACTCGCGTAGCGAAGCGTCCAGTGGGAGATCTCATAGTTTAATATTATAAATTCTACGCCATGTTTCTCGCTGGGCAACGCCAAGAAGGAATGCTCGTGAATTCATTCGTTACATTCTTGCGGAATGATCCGATTCCTTCTCGCTGAAAACGAGAAAGGATATGAGCATAATTTACTAACTTTTCAATTTAAAAAAAATCTGCAAATTTCCAAAAATGTGTTTACATACATTTCCCTACATTATTTGGGATTTCTTCGCCGCTTTTGTCTTCTTTTTTTACCGTGCCTACGTCAACATGTGCCCTTCCTCCGTTTCACCGTAATACTATCGCGCTTGCTCTACTTGAGCTCATCCCGTCTTCCCGGCCGCGTCGCCCACTGCGCCAACCTACAGACCTCGCGGTTCTCGTCACCGCACTGGACCGTGCGGGGCGAGGCCGTGGCGGAGGCCTTCGACCGCCATGCCACCGTCGTGTACGTCCTCAACGTCACCGCCACCGCCGCCACTGCTGCCACCGCCGCTATCACCGCCGCCGCCGCCTTCACCGCCGCCGCCGCAACCGCCACCGCCGCCGCTACCGCCACCGCCGCCGTCGTCACCGCCGCGGCGCCAATTAAATGAGCCAGTTTCCCGCTGTAACTCCGTGTAACTTTTTTTATGTATCTCGACAAAAATGAAGTCAAAGAATTTTGTGGAAATGTTACTATCTTATATTCAAAAACGTTTAATGATGTGTTCTGCAATCAGAACATGAAATATGAAAGTTTCATAGTAAAGTACGTACCTTACGCTATGATTTTCAGCAAAGACGTGAATACTCCTCCAGCGGACCCCCCTGAGATAACGTGTTGAAAAGGCGCATTATGCAACACTTGGTGAGGGCGCGCAGTGACGTTCTCCGAACCCAAACAATCCAAGGGTTTCAACGGGGCTAAGGCGATCCCAAACATTAAACAAACTGTGTTGCCAGATGCTCTGGATATTGAAGAATAGTGTGAGCAACTCCAAAAATGTATAGAAACTGGGTCGAAAAATGATTTTTTACGAGCTAGATGCCTGAAATTACACACTGTGCGCCGCCGCCGCCGCCACCGCCGCCGACACCGCCACCGCCACCACCACTGCCACCACCGGCGCCGCCACCGGCGCCGCTACCGCCGCCACCACCGCCACCGCCACCGCCACCACCGCCGCCCCTGCCGCCACTGCCGCCACCGCCACCACCGCCGCCGCCGCCTGGGACGGCGCTTGTGCTGCGGAGCGGTAACTGTCCTCGCAATTCCAGCTCGGCCATGTCGTTTCGCTCTTGGCGGCGCACCTGCGCCGGAAATATTTTCCATTGTAGCAAGTGGCGTTCGGGCGGTGATGGAGGAAATGCACGCCGAGTGTGTGGAGAACTCTGTTCAGACGAGCGGACGATTAGTCTGATAGAATGTAGAACAGTTGAGAACCGAAAACCGTATCTCACCGCGAAATGCATTCTCCTCCAGCTTATTGTTTGATAATGTGATGCTCCGATGATATACAAGCAGCGACAAAATTCGACACACACTTCAAAATCTTTATTCTGGCTTCCGTACGTGACTATCAGGCCTAATGTGTAGAGAAATTAATTATTATTCAGGAAAGTTTTTCAGCCATTTTTAAGATGAACAGTTTCTTGGAAAAATATTGCATTAAATAAAACATTTATTTGTTTGTATAATGCTGTTTGTAATGGTTTATTAAATGCAATATTTTTTTCAAGAAAGTGTTAGGCTTAAAAATGGACAAAAAATTTTCCTCGAAAATAACATCTGACGGATAAGAATTGTAATAACAAATAAATTTAATCATATTAGGAGGAATCCATTGGAGTATATTTTTCCACCCGAAATTGCACATCCTGGATTTATACTTTTATTACTATGTTCTGTACAAACAAACAAATTTGCGGCCGACGTCTCGTCATCTTAGATGAAAAAATTTGTATAGTTCCATTTGAAAAAAACGTTACCTCAAATATCTTGTAAAGTACAAGAGATAAAATATAAATTAATAAGCATATCGATTAGCCCCATTCTCTCATGCTCTTTTGTGAAAACTTCATTACAATAACTTTCACCATTGAAAAGTTACAGAGGGTGCCAACGTTACGTGATTCATCCTGTATATCATGTTCACGGAACTAATAATAACCAGTGTTGTTGAACTGCAAGGAAATTGTACTCATTTATACCAACTGCACTCACTGAAGTAAACTGAACGGACCCATCCGAGGCATAATTACAGCCTTAAGTGGCTCACTTCAGTGTCTCTTAACTTAGGTTCTAGGGTTATAGTCCCAACGGTGGCGGATTTTCGACACTAGCTCCTCAGCTAGGTCAAGTTCAGCCGCTGTCAGGGGGAGAATTCTAGAAGGCGGCTGCTCTGATCGATAGTTTTCAGTGATTTCTCCAATCAACACTAGGTGAAAGCCGGAGTGATGGCGTAACAAACGGAACACGGACCAGTGCAATCTTTCCTTCCTCTTTTTTACCTTCTCAACGCTCATCTTCAAAGGGTTTTCAAGCAAACTGATGGAACAAAGCTTTGCCAACTCGAGCATAACACACCGGCGTGCCTTTGTACGTAAGTGACTCATCTAAAATATTCCAATATTTTACACGTATCAGAATACAAAAGTAGCTTAGGCTACCTTAATCATGTAATACAATAGTCGATCTAATGCGTCTATTTGTAAATTTTATTTTATTCTTTTCTGTATACAACATTGTTTTCTTCATTGCTTAAATTATCTTCTTTACGATAGATAGATTGAGATTGTACAATGAAATTCTTCGTTATACTTTTCCGGATTGAAGTGAAATGAAATACGATTTTTGATATTTAAAGAAATGAGTTGCCTGCGCGAAACGGATTGGTGTGTTTTTGAGCGGTCATGTGTGCGTCCGCTTCTCTTTCCCTTTCATCTCCAGATCTTTTAACCTGATGCGATGTAATTCAACTGAATCAATTAATATGATCAGAAGATAAGTCGAACAATAATCTTGAAGAAAGGGAATACTATTATATTCCCCAATAAGTATATGAACTATATGTGGCATTCGGTTCTGCGATTTTCTATGCGATTATGTAAAAAGAGAGCGACTTTACCAAAGGACATCGAAATAATTCGAGAAGTAAATGAGCTCACCAACTGCTGCAGAAACCGTCGTATATCGATAGTCTTTCTTGCAGCTACACACAAGGGTTTTTGAATTAAGATAGAATAATAAAATGCTGCCAATTTATTACCTTATTTTTGTTGTTGTAAGTATTATCTTCAAAATGTTTTATGGAGAGAAAATCGCCATTTAGTGACTGAGATAACAGATGGTAGTATGATACTATGATAGGTTTGTTTTATACGAGGTATGTACAATACAATATTAATATAATAAAATACATGAACACTATTTTCTTAAATCTCTATAAATACTGTCAAATGGGATAACACATTATAAATCATTATGATAGAGGAATTTCTAAGAACCATTATCTTCATAATCTCCTTTGTTTTTTTAAGCTTAGTGTCAGCGCTAGAGAATAGAGCAAAAGGTGAAGATCTTACAACAGACTGCAGAGAGGAAAGATGTTGCAACTTCTCATTTAAAAATCTTATGACTGCGCTTTTATGCCTTTCTCGCGACCTTCCTCCCGGGCACTTGACAAAGGCGCACCATCGTCCATATTTATGTGGGCCAGAGGGGCGTGCATATACTTACGCGAGCCCTTCGGCATAGCCTTGTCACTTAGTGCTTGCTGCAGGTGACAGCTCCAGAACGATGTTTGTGAATGTCAACACTTCATTTACGTTAAAAGAAATAGAATTATTGTTCAGTCCAGAAACACAGATTAAAATCAACACATCATTGTTGAACGGTTTATGGCTCTGTCGACATGTAATGGAGGACACCAGGATGCTCGTAGCCGGCTTGCATTATTTGTTAAAGGCGTGCGGCACAAACTCATTGAGAGTTTGAAAAATTAAATATTAAAATACGATTCACCTTTACAAATAATTAATTTTGTTTCAAAAGTTAAAACAATTTAAGTTTCAGAAATAAAGAAAAACTAGATTACAATGAAATATTGCATTTTTCTTATATATTTAATAATCTCTTATGAATATGAACAGGAGTTTGTGAGATTCAGAAGAACTTCAGAATAATTATACAATTGCACTGCTTATAATATAATATGGCTGCGTAGACGTTACTGCCTCAATCTTGGGCATTCGACCTGATCTGGAAATACCACTTTGTTAACCTAATGTAATGTAACATCTCAATAGGTTGAATACGACGGATGAATGTGTCAGAATGAAACGAATCCTTCTTCTCGTCAGTACTATTTGTTTCTTACGTATGTATTTCAGGCATCTTCATATTGAAACATGCCCGACGTTGACTGGTGCCAATTTGAAACATAATTTCTAATGAAAAATGTAATTTGGGCGCCAGGAAAAGGTTACACTTGAAACCTAATGATTCCTACGTAATTTAAATATCTCTCCTTACAAAATTATGTTGGGCTAGCTCAGTTAATTGGGGTTAGTAGTTCATAATTGTTGCTACGTACTCTGCAACCTATTATTAAATTTGCCATCCATACGGAGTGGCGAGGAATTTGAAAATCTTATTAAAATGCTGGATTGCACGTAACGAACAATGATAATCAGCTTTCTTTCAACTGAACAAATTATAATTTATTATAATGATAATCAAAAAATGAATCATTCTTTGGTCGTGACCAGTTTTCTCTGTATTACAATAGTTATAAACCTTGTTATTCATTCGTAGGTCTTCGCGCGCTCTTCACTTCTTTCTTTATTTATTTATTTATTTAGTCAAAAACTGTATGTGACATGGGGGAGAAAATCATTCTTCGTTCTTCATTCGATGGCGCCCCGTAGAACCTTCTCCGTCGACGCAGCAGAATCTTGCTTCTGGATAAAGTCCTCGCCTAATGTCCGTGATCTGGTTCCAAATTCTCCCGGCGATACTATTATAATTTGTGACTTCCCTCACTTGCGTCACGGGTGGACGCCTAGACACGAATTTTACTTCCTACAAGAACGCTCTATTCTAATATAAAAAACGATAGTTAATTTAAACAACTGTTAATTACAGTCTTTCCTCGATCTAGTAAAATATATCACGAGCCGACCCGCTGATCACCACATTGCTCTAGCGAAATAATGTTCTTCTAAAACTTCGGAAGCATCCGAATCCTATATCTTTTTCTTTTGTCTCCCCTCAACACTGCTTATCCCGCCTCTGGTCTGTCATTTCAACCTAACGAAAACGATTCTTAAAGCCAGTTGTTTATTTGTCACATAGCGACGACCCCTCGCGATCGTCTATTGATATCCCTATATTCTATGTCAAATAACATGACATTTCCATAATAAAACTGGTTCGTCATTTTGATATATCACAGTATGGCGATTAATTATTACTAACATTACGGTGAGAAGAGGCTAGAGGTCGCATGATACGTCTTCTGCTGAAGCGTCCTTCGCTCATTCCCTTCAGGCGGCGGCGGCGGCGGCGTCGTGATTGCGCGGGAGGAGGTAATTCTCGGAAAATAAAGCGGCGCGCCTCGCCGCGCGACGAGCCCCCAGGGAGCGCTCGTAGTTAAAACGCGGCCGCTGGAAAAAGGCGAGAGGCGGCGGATATTCGGCGCACGCGGCCTCGACGCCAACTTCTTCGGGGCGCGTGAATTACGAGGCGCCGCTGGAAATGAGGAAGACGAGGGGCGGGGCAGGTGGGGTGGATGGGGGCGGGGAGTCGAGCGGGGGAAGGAAGCCGGCTGGAGGTAACGGGGCAGAGAGGGAAGAGATTGGCTGGAGAGAGAAGGGATCGGGGCGGGTGAGAGGGACAGGAAAGGGAAGAGACAGTGAGTCGGGGTCGGAAGGGAGAGCTAGTCAGGGCGGGTGCGATGGGGACAGTGAGTGGGGACGCGAAGGGACAGCGAGTCGGGGTGAGCGGAAGGAAAGTCGGTTCAGAAACAGTTTTGACACGTGGGGAGGGGGCATGAGCGGGAAGAGAAGTGAGGGGTCGGAAAGAGATGGAGCAGGTCAAAATAGGGCGAGGTCGTTCGAAGACGGGTCTGAGCGGAAGGAGAGCAGGTGAGGCATGAAGAGAGAGCAACGGCCCAGAAGAATCGGATAAAGTACAGCAGTGAAGACAGGGGGTGCAGCGGAAGGTGCGGGGCAACGGGGAGGCGAACGAATCCGAAAAAACGGATCGGGGAAGAGGAAAACTGCAGATTTCGTGCTTCCCTGGCGACGACCCGTCCACTTTGTAGTTGATGTGGTATATAGTGCAGCCCTTCACACTTCATACCAAATACGAAAACGCCGCTTGATGGCTTCTTTAGCTCATTCCCCTGTGGGTACAAGAAGCGGACATCTGTTGATGTGCTTTCATGGGAGTACACCCTGCAATTAACCCTTCGTGACTCAAGCCAGGAGAGGCTCGTTAATCGCGGCGTGAAGGATGCAGACAACGAAGAGGTTGAATAATATACTCTTACTCACGAACGGACGGACACACACACCTACATAAGCGCACTCACGCACACACACCTATGCAAACGCGCGTACACACCTACGCAAACGCGCGTACACACCTACGCAAACGCGCACACACCTACGCAAACGCGCTCACACCTACGCAAACGCGCTCACACCTACGCAAACGCGCTCACACCTACGCAAACGCGCGCACACCTACGCAAAGGCGCACACGCCTACGCAAACGCGCGCACGCCTACGCAAAGGCGCACACACCTACGCAAACGCGCACACACCTACGCAAACGCGCACACACCTACGCAAACGCGCGCACGCCTACGCAAAGGCGCACACACCTACGCAAAGGCGCACACACCTACGCAAACGCGCACACGCCTACGCAAACGCACACACACCTACGCAAAGGCGCACACACCTACGCAAAGGCGCACACGCCTACGCAAACGCGCACACGCCTACGCAAACGCGCATCAGCCCTACGCAAAGGCGCACACACCTACGCAAACGCGCGCACGCCCACGCAAACGCGCGCACGCCTACGCAAAGGCGCACACACCTACGCAAAGGCGCACACACCTACGCAAAGGCGCACACACCTACGCAAAGGCGCACACACCTACGCAAAGGCGCACACGCCTACGCAAACGCACACACACCTACGCAAATGCGCACACACCTACGCAAACGCGCACACACCTACGCAAACGCGCACACACCTACGCAAACGCGCGCACACCTACGCAAACGCGCACACACCTACGCAAAGGCGCACACACCTACGCAAACATGCGCACACCTACGCAAACGCGCACACATCTACGCAAACGCGCTCACACCTACGCAAACGCGCGCACACCTACGCAAACGCGCACACACCTACGCAAACACGCGCACACCTACGCAAACGCGCACATCTACGCAAACGCGCGCACACCTACGCAAACGCGCGCGCACACCTACGCAAACGCGCACACACCTACGCAAATGATGCGCACACCTACGCAAACGCGCACACATCTACGCAAACGCGCTCACACCTACGCAAACGCGCCTCAATACCTACGCAAACGCGCGCACGCCCACGCAAAGGCGCACACACCTACGCAAAGGCGCACACACCTACGCAAAGGCGCACACACCTACGCAAAGGCGCACACACCTACGCAAACGCACACACACCTACGCAAACGCGCACACACCTACGCAAACGCGCACACACCTACGCAAAGGCGCACACGCCTACGCAAACGCACACACACCTACGCAAATGCGCACACACCTACGCAAACGCGCACACATCTACGCAAACGCGCTGACACCTACGCAAACGCGCGCACACCTACGCAAACGCGCGCACACCTACGCAAACGCGCGCACACCTACGCAAACGCGCGCACACCTACGCAAATGCGCACACACCTACGCAAAGGCGCACACACCTACGCAAACGCGCACACATCTACGCAAACGCGCGCACACCTACGCAAACGCGCTCACACCTACGCAAACGCGCTCACACCTACGCAAACGCGCGCACACCTACGCAAACGCGCACACATCTACGCAAACGCACACACATCTACGCAAACGCACACACATCTACGCAAACGCACACACATCTACGCAAACGCGCACACGAATGAAGGACAGGGGACAATTCCACAAAAAAATATTCTGTGCGCAACGTGTAATGATTATAGGTTGTATACATATCCTGAGCCCTACATAAAATCTTGCTATAGAATGAGAATTTTCAACACTCGTTGAAAATTTGAAGGCGTAGGGTGGACAGAGGAGGGGAGTGGCGTGTTTAGGATGGGGCGAGATGAGTAGGAGGGGCAGGTGTCGTGCAATGGGGCGGTGGGGGACACATCACGAGGTACAAGAAAGTACTCTTGTAACATCTCAGTTACACACTTGACAAAATACCATGTGTTAGTGTAAAAATCAATAAAATCACTTCATTTCATTAGAACCCATTCAATGGTAACAGTAAGCGAAAAATCACTTGATTGTATTTCTTCAAAGAATGCATACACTATTTTTTCATTCGGCTTCTTGTAAGAAGCACTATAAATGTTTCCTCTCTGCAGTTTGAATTTAGTGAAATTGTGCTCAACCTCTTCAACGGGTACCTCTGCCTTTGGGCAAACTGTTCCATTACCACGGAACCAAAAAGCTTCCCTCGGGCGAGGGTATCGACGGCGGTGGGGCGGGGTGGGGTGCGGCGACCCGGGGCGTGGCGCCGAAGGTGGGCGGGAATGGACAGGTGGGCGGGGCAAAGCGGAGCGGTGCACCGAAGAGAGGGACGGAGAGGGAGGGAATGGGACGGATTGTGATGCGTGCCACGGGGTGGGACGGGGTGGGACGGGGTGGGACGGGGTGGGACGGGGTGGGACGGGGTGGGACGGGGTGGGACGGGGCGGGACGGGATGGGACGGGATGGGACGGAGTGGGTCGATGTGGGACGGAGTGGGACGGAGTGGGTCGGGGTGGAACAGAGATGAAGAAGTAGGATGTGGTGGGATGAGGCGAGTTGAAGAGAAGGACGGGAAGGCGTAGGGCGGAAAGAGAAGGGTCGTGGCGTGGTTGAACGGGTATGGTGGCAGGGCGGGGCGAGATGAATAGGAGGGGCCGGTGACGTGGTACGGTACATGAGTGTTTTGAAGTACGTCGCGGAAGGGCGGAGCATGGTTAGGCGGGGCGGGGAAGGGTTGTGAAGGGAGGAGGGAAGGAGGCGGGTTTGGAGGGGCAGAACGCGCTGAGACGGGTCGGGGAGGGACGCGGCGTGCGCCGTCGTTCCCAGGCGCTGGGAGGCTGCAATTAGCAAACAGGAGCAGCCGAATGTGCGGAGTAATTGCCCGTGAAATGGTAATGACAACTCGCACGCCTCACCTGCGGCGACCTTTCCCCGCGCGTCGCGACACAAAACAGCGCTGCGCTGCAGGCACCAACGCCTGCGCCTCCATCTTCACCTCCGCACATTCCGTATTGTCATCGACGCGGGCGGCCGAGGCCCGGCAGTAGCTCAATCGGTAGATGACGCTAATTCCTTTTGTATTTGTTTTTTTTGCCTAGGGCTGGTGGAAGGAAGTTGACAGGGGACTGTTCCACAGAATTACACGACATTTAGGTGATTGAATAACAATTTTCATTTAATTGTTTTTCTTTGACTGGTGTCAGTGAAATTACATCTGGAAGGAATGAATTAAACACTAAAATCCTACCTAATGAGCTCGGGTTAAATTGAAAGGTAAAAACTACTGCTAAAAAAATAGGAAACTACTAATAAATTTACTTCTTAGAGCTAGTAACAAACATGCCAGGGCGCGGCAACGCTGGTAAAATCTTAAAAAAAAAGAAAACGTCCTCGTTGCGCTCGAAGAGCAGGTAAAGGAAACTCATTAGCGTGAGTTTTTTTTCTTGCCAACAAGGCGACTTATGCTGAGGAGCGATGCGTCGACTGCTGTGCCGGGGTCGGTGAACTCTGCCTAGTTGACGTCGTGGTGTGTCCTCAGGGAGCGCCGGGCATTAGCGGCGGAGGCGACGGCGGCTGGCGGCTGGCAGCAGGCGGCGGGCCCGTGTCGTCTGCTCTTCCTCGCGGCAATTTTGCGGTCCATCAATTGTCGACCGGAGTGTCGGATCACGGTGTGGCTCAGAGAGTTCTCCGAATTATTTCATGATAAAAGACGTGTATGCGCCTGTTATCATTTAGCGGGTCTACTAGTGCGGTGTCCGAAAGCGGCTTGCTTTGACACTGAATGTACTTCCCGCGAGATTGTTAATAACAAAAGGAAGAACTTTAAAAGATCGAAACTTCTCCCAAATCTACACACAACCTCCCCTTACGTGCATTGCTCGCACGAACATTCTAGTCCACTTTCTCAACCGAAATCCCTTTGCTGAGGCGCGCCCACTCCCAAGCTCGCGAACTTATTAAGTTCTCAGGAGCGCTGCTTGCGCGCGTCCTCTCTCCACCGGCCCTGTCTATCAAGTCCTCGTTCTACCAAGTGCCCTATGCCACGTTCACCCTTCCTTCAGGTACCCGTCATTCTATTGGCCCAGAGATATTACGTTCTTTTAAATTTCCTGCCAATCAGAAGCATGGATTTCCCAAAATTTTCCATGGCCAGGCGCACTCCTCCTCTCTCTCTCGCATTTATCGTACACATGTGCGCTCTGAACCTTTCATTGCGTCATGTAATGCTCGCTCTAATAAATAGTTTTTTTCATTTACGGCTTAGGGCTTCCCCTCGCTGGACGGGCGTGGTGTTTATGGTTGTATAAACCTTCTGGAAAGGACCGGAAAGTCACTCACAGAAAAGGGTCGCGATTCCAAACAAGACGGAACATGCGCGGGCCGGGGTCGTAAATCCCATGGGGGGCACCGCGGCGGCGGCGACGGAAGAGTCGAGCGGTCAACACACCACCCCACTTCTCTACGACTACGTATTATTAATGTTAAGTAATAATCGTGCCGCCACAGTATATATATATATATATATACATATATATATATATATATATATATATATATATATATATATATACACACAAAATACGGACTAGGGTTGAAGCTTCTCACACCCAAGGTTTGAAGTACCTCATCATTGAAGTTTACCTTCTCTCTCACAACCAAGCATCTATATATTTAAAAAAAATAAGGTATTCTGCCATGGCTTCGTTTAGAGCTCCTACTGAACCGACTGTTGTATCTTTTTCTTTTAAATGAAATAATATGATCCCTAGATGTGTTATCAGATATTGTTTGTGTCGATTCACCAACATTTACGGTGTAAATTAATTAATTAAATCATTCTTTAATAGTACGCTTATCAATAGTCAATTGTTTTCTTGCAAAGGGTGGCAGTTTCAAAATCGATATACATAGATGTGAGTCCAGTGATTCATAGATGTGAGTCCAGGCTGTTGATGTTTTGTTTTGATTGTTGAGATTTGTTCACAATTCGGCAAAGTTTTGTTTCAGTGTAATAATTGCATTGTGGTGTTGACAGTTTGCATGTATTTGCTTCTGTAGTGTATTTTGTAGAGAACATTCGCACAGTATGTTTTGCTCGGTTGTAATACTTAAGTGAAGTTGTTTACAGGTTATGTCGAATTCCGAATCGTTGTTCACGCGCCCCAAAAGACCCAAACGTACATTAACTGAAGGCAGGGAAAGAGAAAATCAGCGTAGGTGTCGTAATGGTGAGGTCATTTTGTTTTCTATTGGGTCATTGCCTATGAAATGTCAGTTTTTTTCTGCTTTGTACTTCCCATGCGAGAGAAATTCTGCAAACGAGGTTACTCTGTGTTGCTTAAACGGGAGTTTACTTTCGAGCACTATGCCAGAAGAAATCAAACAAATGTTTATAGGAGATGATGACACATCAAAAAACGTTAGAAATAATATCCTTCAGTATAATAGTGCTATATCTTTTGTGCCGATATTGCATTGCCATCTGGTCATGGGCCATAAGTGTTCAAAATTTTGGGAACTCATCACAGAATATCTTCGTTATACCCTCAAGAAGCAAACAATGCAATATATTGTGAACATTAGTCTGGGTACAGTATTTTACATTTATCTGAGATCTCACCGTCAAATTTTGACGGGTTCTCACTAGTAAAATATAATAAAATAGTATAAATAGCATTAAATGATATCCTATAATGTGAAGGCTTTTTCTAAATAACCCGGTTGGGGCGGTGTTCCGCTTACGGGATACACCCAAATTGTTTAATGGTTTGATTATTTCCCATTTCCGGGAGCGTCAGCTGTTATGGTCATTAGTCCCGAGGTGGTGTGGAGTGGGACATGCCCCGCAACCCGCAACCCGCCTATTCCAGCTATAAAGCACTAAAGGGGCTAATGACCTTAGTAGGTGCCGTGCCCGGAAACATCAATATTAATCAGTCAATCCGTACTTCAATGAATTCTTCTTAACAGCTATTGTTATTATTTATGTTTTAAAATATATTGATGTATGACCAGATGAACAATGTTTCATTTTATTTTTCAGTTTTTAGAATTACCTTGAAATAAAAATAACCATAATAAATAATGACAATTACAAACATTTCTTATAGCAAAATACTTTTAACAAATTATAAGCATTATATAGCAATTAAAATAACAAAATAATACAAATATCAATTGAAACTGAGCAGTTGCAATACAATATTTTATAATAAATTCGTTAATAAAATTTGGCAAAATTTCAAAATTCAAACAAAGGTAAATAAATTCCATGGTGGTGTACGTATCATTTTTTGCAATCATGAATTCAAAGACAATAATAAATAGTTAGTAGTATAGGTTAATATATATTACTTAGTTTAGACGTACCGTTTTGTAAATTTAGGATGTCTTTAGGATGTTTGTATAGCATTTTCTTAAATTGTTTCTCGATTTAAAATTTGGTAGCATTCCATTTAAAAGTATACCCTAAACTGAGTCTATGTTTGGTAGAATCAATTTTTGAATTATTTAAGTGTTCTATTATTTTCATGCACATTTTTGTAGTTATTATGTATTTACTATTACAGACACCACAATGAATTCGATGTACAACCTCGTGTTTTTTCTACATATGTTTTGCTTTTAAATGTAACTATGAAATTGTAATTTTTTAGTATGAAATAATG
Source organism: Teleogryllus occipitalis (assembly GCA_011170035.1). Lineage (NCBI taxonomy): Eukaryota > Metazoa > Arthropoda > Insecta > Orthoptera > Gryllidae > Teleogryllus > Teleogryllus occipitalis. The sequence continues at coordinate 57,945 of BLKR01002965.1, forward strand.
GTGTGAAAACTATATTTTTAGCCATTTTTAATTAAATCGAAAATATATTTCAAGTATGATATATTAAATATATGTTAAATAGAACGTAGTCTTAATTTTGTATCACGACAAGAAAAATTGCCAAACATATTTAGTAATCGAAACCTCATTAGTACTTAACTTTTTAAAATGATAGATGTGTTGGCCTGTTGCACGCGCAATAAAGAAAATATTGCATTAATAATCCTCCCCTATTACCTATCATTTCAGGCGTTTTACACCCAAGTTGCAAAGTAATTTAAAAAATTAGTGAGAACAAATACATGGTATTTCCAGATTGAGAGATTATTTTTGAGATTTTCAGATACGTGGTTTTATTGAAGATGCATTTCCTCCTACGCTGAAAATTCAGTCAGCATTTAGTTATTCCATTATTTCACACTTGTTTCCTTCAAGAGTTTTGATGTCGATAGGATACTCATGAAATTCGACCTGAAAAATACGAGTATAACCATTCTTCCCTCGCATCTGACTAGGTAGAAATAACAGCCTTCTCAATAACACAAACACTAACAAATAATAAAAAATCTTATTGACATGTCTACTTTATTATTATTATTATTATTATTATTATTATTAATTGAATATAAGGCTGCTGTTTAGCTCATTGTTCAGCGTGCTCGCTTTCCATGATGCGACACCGGGTTCGATTCGATTGTAATGTGCGTTTTGCTTGCAATGTCTCAGTAGATTTTGCTGTGGGCCGATGCGAAAACTCACTTCTCAGGTTGATTAAACCAAAATACGGCGTGGGGATGTGTTTGTGCTAACCACACGACGCTGCTGGTACTCCAAGGCCGACGTGGGCTGATGCGTCAAGTACAGACAAACAAATAAAAGGCGTTTTTCAGGTTTCAAAATTTATTTAATCTGAAGATCTTTTCGATCGCGTAGCGATCATCATCAGAGCTGCTCTTGCAGCGTCTAGGCTGAAAACAAAGTTCTGCCAAATAATGTCAGATCTACTTTTATGCGGGTTGCTAGGACTACAAGCATGAGCTTACTCGTAGAAAGGCGGTTTGGAGGATCCTACGGATTTCCAGCAGACCATTTTCCCTCAATGAACCCACGTGATTAGCTCAACCACCTTTCAACTGAGTGGGCGACTACTGCCTCGAAACCCTCCAACACGTGCTAGGTTGCATTCCTCTCCGAAACCCTAGTCGTGATTGAAGTCATTCTAGGAAATTGCTGTGAATAGTTATTACGCTTATAGGAGTAGTTCAAATTGGTTTGCCAATACTACTGCTTTTAATTAGGTTCAGTTTTATACTCCATTTACTCATTTTAAAAGTGCAGAAATAAATGTTTACAAAATGTTTATACTCGTAATTATGTATTTATTATGTATTATTCGTTTTGATAAAATCTCTTTTTCATTTTTAATAAATTTCGCCACATTCTCTTGCTTTAACAGCATACAAATGATTATCATCCGAATTTCAAATTAAAAAACAATTACATACAACTAATTCAAAACACATTTTTTATGTTTGATATTTGCTTTCACCGAAGTAAATTAAATATCTCACTCGCCGAACCCATTCCTGAAAAAGAATTCGAACGTCGATGGCATTTATTTAAATTAAATTTGTTTTTTACGATTTCGTAGTTTTCCATTATCCGATCATTACGAGTACGCACCGTACTCGTATTTATCACATTACACTAATGATGTTTCCGATTGTTTTCGTCGTCGACAGAGGAAAATATAAACTCCTGAATTCCAATTCGATGTATTAACAATTCCAATACGATATATTAACACGACTCTTTTTAAATTACTATTAGATTCGGTTTACGTTTTAAATGTGGCAATACTTCTGAATATGCTCACACTCCGAATACATGAGAGAAGATAAATTGGCTATCACTACCCGTTCGTACTTTTCCAAACTTCAGCTCATCGTTATCCAAACATGAATTTCTCATTCCACCAAGATTTATAAGTAATCTCATAGGTAGAGTGGACTTTCAAACCTCAAATTTATTACATTATATACATAATTATAAATAGAATAACTCTGTATATAATCATCAATATACGAAGAACAAGGAACGTTCGGACAAGAAATGACTATCGAAGTGAAAATGTGATTATCAGGCAATATGTTCATTCCTTATTTTTGTAATACTAGTAGCCTGCAATAGCAACAATGTTTCTAAACAAAACCACACAAAATGGTAATGCCATATGATCGATATTTACGAATGTCACCTTCAACTCCCCTCAGATCCTCATTATAATTTCAGTTTCCACGATGTTTGTTTCTTTTTTTTTACTTTTTCACTACGGAGTAGAGAGAAAGTTATGTAATGCTGGGCGAAAAAACGGCAAATGTTCGGCAGAAAAACTCTTATTAGAGGTCCCTGGTAACGAAAAAATGGATAAATCCAGGTGCTAAATGAAGAAAAAAATTCTCTAACACGTAGTGTAGTCAGAATCTATGTTTTGTGTACCTTGATACCAAGAAAATCAAATGACGGCAAAATGTCTGTCTGTCGGTCTGTCTGTCTGTCTGTCTGTCTGTCTGTCTGTCCGTTTGTGAATAACGCTAGCAGCTATACCGTTTAGTCGATTTTATTTAAAAATTGATATTCTCCAACTTCTTCTGATGTTGCGGCCCCCTTTGAAACCGATATTTTAATTTTGGGTGATTCTTTACATGAATCCCCTGGAACATTTTCCAAAATTTCAAAAAAATGGCACCAACATTTTTGATGATTTTTGTTTGATAGTGAGAAGGACGTTTAAAGAATGGTGCAGGTTCCAGGTTCGTCGAAAACCCTAATTTTTCAAAAATTGCAAAAGTATAAATATCTTTCGGTATCTACAAGCATAGAGAAAGAGATTTTCCCCCTTAATGAAATTTGTAGATTGATTTTGGAATAAGGTCATGTACAATATTCCAAATATTTGAGTCCTTTTCGCGTAATTTTGGGTGAAAATACAGGCGAAAATGTGTGTTGTTTTAGGACCTCTAGTTGTATGGAAGATCTACTGGGAGCCTCGGAGGCCACAGTCCTTCACATTCCTTCTGCGGCCCCCAGTGGCATTGAGGGGGGGGCGCTTTGGGAGAGTCTGGGGGCGGCGCCTGGTCACGGAAAACGCTCGCCCGAAGCAGTTTCTTTTTTCTTTTTCTTGTTTTTTTCACATCACCTAAGCATAAATAGAGAACGAGTAGAATGCGCGTTTTTAAGAAGAAACACTTTGTTGAATATTTAAGTCATGTGTTAAGTGGCCGTCGATAAGAAAGAATTGATTCACACTTTAATCAATCCAACTGTTTATCAGCAGGTAATTATAAAAATTTCTATCCAGTCTAATTCACACTACGTGTTGCCTATTGTTTCTTTTATTAGTCTAATATATTTATTCTATGTGTGTGGTTACTGAATTCTCCCCCCCCGAAAGAAAAACATGGAGCATTATTAATTTTAAAGTCATTTCGGTGTAACTTTGCATGCAGAAATAGGGAGAAAATATGCGATTTAATCCACCCAAAATAGTGAAAGATATATATTTTGAAAGAGTGACAGTTTTTCCGTAATTGGAACCACTTTTCTTGTATTCTAGTTATGTACATTCATACAGGATGTCCCGAGAGGAAACACCAAAACTTAAGACAATTTTAAGCATATTTTGTCTGATAAATTCCATTGATATTTCGAATGGCTTAGCCGCAATAAGCACTTAAAAGTTGGTTTGAAAAATACTTTTTACGCAAAAATTTGAATTTCAGAAACATAAACACCATTCGAAATATGGACGAAGTTTATTAGACAAAATATGCTTAAAATTATATTAAGAGCTTATTTTTGAAGCTTCGTTATTTTCTGCCTGGACCACCTGTATACATACATTGATTTCTTGGGAATATCCTGAGTTAGAGTAATGACAAAAACAAACGAGATTACCACAGACCACAGCCTCAGCAGAAGTTAGCGAACGTTAGTTCGTGAAAGATAATTCGAATTACTTTTACACCTTACTCGCCGATCACGCCCCAATGTGATTTGCCAAAGAGTAATGTCAAAATAATCGTTCGCGTGACTGAACAAAGTACACGAGACTTAACACGACAGTTACTATGATGGAGATGGCTCCAAGTCCGTTCGCCTCTTGAATCCAGAGTTCCGCAAGATGTGATAAGAAATATTTTAAACCTCCAAGTGGATTCAAGTGGGTCATCGTGCCAAATGGTCCTAAGTTGGACGAAATGTAGAAGATAAAAACATTGAATGTGTGTTAGACTCACTAATGACAAACTGCAGGCTCTTATTGATACGTGTGAAATCTGTTTTTGGTGAATGGACGACATTTTCTTGATGGATGTCAAAAAGAAATTTGCACCTCCTAGTATTTTTAGTTTTGTAATAGCAGCAATTAAATACATTTCCTTCGGTCGATTCTTCTTATGCTACTGCGGTCTTTTCCCCTAATACAGAAAAGTATTGCTTTAGTTATCTTCGATGTAATATATATATATATATATATATATATATATATATATATATATATATATATATGCTAAGTTGATTTGCCCTAGAAATTGAATAATTTTGTGTAAGTACAAGTTCAGTGTCTGGCACTTTTAGTCACTGGTTCTAATCCTCTGCATGGATGTTTGTGACTCATTTATTGCTTTTCTGATGCTACAGAGAGACACGAACTGACTTCACAGTCAATGTATCCTTTGGAATGTCAATGACTACAGTATGACCCAAAAAAACTATTTAGTGAGCTTTAAGGATAAACCCATGAACAACAATACAGAGCTTTTAGTATGTAATATATCCTATATGCAAAGGTAGGTTTTCTCGCATCGTTTAGGGCATTATTAAGAGAACTATTTTAAATAAAAATACTATAAAATAATACTTAATAATGTATGTGGCAATTGTACGTGACACGTCTATATTTTAACGAAAAATTCAAAATAATTCTATAATTACACAAATATGCACCAACAAGAAAAATCGGCCAAATATGTAATAACATATTAATCTACATAGCATCCAATTCTAACCAAATGTCAATAAATTTCACTTATCTATGCCCAGAAGCAGCGGACAAAAATATGCAAAATCATAAAAATCTGCACCCTAGTTACACTCTGAATTTATACAGTAACATATCTTAAAAATATTTTAATGGAATATTTTATTTTATTACATTTTTAAATTCCAGGAAAAAGTGCAAATAAAAAAGTCTCACTCACTCACTCACTCACTCGCTCACTCCCTCGCTCACTCAGCTACCCATTCACTCACTCACTCAGCTACCCATTCACTCACTCACTCAGCTACCCATTCACTCACTCACTCACTCAGCTACCCATTCACTCACTCACTCACCGACCCACCCATCCACTCACTCACTTCATCCACCCACCCACCCACTCACTCACCGACCCACCCACTCACTCACCGACCCACCCACTCACTCACCGACCCACCCACTCACACACACACACTTACCCACCCACTCACACACACACAATCACCCACCTACCCACTCACCCATACACACCCTCACCCACCTACCCACTCACCCACACACACTTACCCACACACACACTCACCCACTCACTCCACACCATTCCCCAACACACTCATGAAACTTCATTTCTTAACTGGCCAGGAAGGCCGAAGAGGAGAGGCTGTAGGCGTAGGAGAAGAAAGGGGCGTTCCTCCGCAGGCATTAGGTCACTGAGAAGACGGCTCTGGGCTATTTATCAACACGGCGGGCGGTGGACGGGCGCCGGAGCCAAGTTCAGGGCCGGCGCGCGGCGGCGATAGCGAGTGGGCCAACGCTTATCGGCGCTGCAGGGAGCGGCCGTCGACCCGACCCGCGACTATCAACCGACGCCGAGTTTCGCACTGGAGAGCGCGCGCCTCTCGACCTGCAGGAGGGGTAACCGCAGCGCACACAACAGGGAAACCTGCTGGGAACGGCACTTTGAGCCGGCCGAGGTGGCGGCTGCTTGAAACCGTTGCTGCTGTTGCACGTCTGTCCCGGAGGTCTTAAGGTTCGAATCTTGGCGGTGGTGAATTTTCGACGTTAGCTAAATAATCGTCGAATCCAGCCGTTATCTGGACCACCAGTTTCTCATGTCTGAATGTAGTTTTCCGTGGTTTCTCCGAACAATTGCAGAAGAGGGCCAATGGCTGAGGGCCATATTTTCTTCTCGCTCCTCTCCCCTTACACACACAAACAAATACACTTACGGGGCGGTACACTGCCACATGTGGGGGAAGGCCAGTGGGGGACTTAAAGCTTCTCCCAGTTGGGGCGGTGTCTCTCTGAGGTAAGATGTCATGAAATGTAAACTTTATTCACCAACGACTAGGTTAGGGCCGAAACTCATGCTTCACGGTGGAGGAACACCGCCACTTCCTGGCTATAACATGATCTAAGATCAAAGTAGATGACGCACCCGGAAACACTGAATACTTACTCACACACGCGATTCCGGTTATGAGAACGGTAATTTGATGGCCATTTTTTCGATAAGGTCGATATTCTCTTAAGCTGGCTCCGCAGACAACGTTCACTCTCGTTTTGTACAATCAACTGCTTTAAATAATCCTAGACTTGCTCTGAATTTTGTAACCTTGAACCGGACCAGTGTAGAAGAGCAAGGACGACAGGCAAAGATTCCTGTTCCTTTTGTACCTTCCTGCATCTTGGCGCATTGTCGCTTTACTTAAAACAGAGATACTTAAAACCGCTCATGTTTAGAGGGTGGAATAGTTTCTGTTTAGATAATAATACGTAATGATGTGCAAAATCTGAAATTTTCTGGAGTTATGAACTGCGCATTCAAGTCGGGTTGGGAAATCAAGCTCAGGAATGGGAGGAGTTGACAATGGTGTTAAAACAAAAGAGCAAAAACCTTCAATTTAATAATTTTATACGCGACTTATTTAATATGTTGAAGTTGAGAAGAAAAGCCTCGGGTATATTGTATTTTAAATGAAATTAAAAAGATTCTAACAAGCAAAGATTAACTTCATTGTAATTGAAAAATAGACGAGATGTCCGCTTGTCTTATTCTCAAAAGCTCCGTATCAAGCGATCGCCTGCATTAACGGCCAATTTTCGCCGGCGAAATAGCGGGGAGGTAAAAGGTACAAGAGAAACATTGAAGAGAGACAGGATGCTATTTCCTTGGAACCCATGTAGAAGAGAGGAAAAGCAGAGACTGGGGGCAGATTACGACCGAAAGGTTAAAGCCACGAAATAAATATAGAAAGTACTATGTTTACGTAATATTTTTGTCAATTATCTATTGTATGAATACTTTTTCCATTGCTGTTCTCATTTCAATATTTTAAGTATCTTATTTCTGAGGTTCATATTTTATTTTCACCTTTAGGCCATTGACCCACTAATGTAAAGTTGAAAGTCACGTGTAATGCATTTCATTGATTCTAAATTGCTAACAACAGTGTGAAAATAAAACAAACTGAATCGTTAGAAAGCTCGGTAAATAATAATAATAATAATAATAATAATAATAATAATTATAATAATAATAATATGTATTTCGGGCGAGACTCCGGCCGTAAGGCCTGCTCTTCCGCCTGACCACGTAAATTTTTACATTAACATAATTACAACTGACACTAACCTTTCACGTTACTTACGAAAGTGCAACGACCCTATTAGAAAACGGAAATGTGCTACACATAACTAATGAAATAATGATATACCAGAAAATCTACTTTCCACACTACAATCTAGTGAGAATTTAGGTTCTAGTGCTCGTACTTGTCGTTGAAAGTTGAAATAGACAGCCTTAAAGAGAGGCATTCCGAAGCGTGGTGCTTTCTTTTCCTGCCCGGCCGGCGGAAAGTAAGTGCGCGGCGAGGCGGAAGGAGGAGAGCCCGCGCCGCTGGGCTGTTTCCGCTGGCATTCCGACGTGACGTCGCGCATGGAACATCACAAGCGGGTCGCCTCGCGCCACTCGTAGGTTGGTTGTTAGTGATTCCGAGCGCGTCAACTACTTTGGTCATTAGTCCAGTAAGTGTAGTTCATATTATTTCCTTGGGAGATGACGATGGTCTTCCCCCGCTGGATGATGAGATCCGGCACCAACCTACCGTCGGCTAGCGGGGTTTCTTCACCCCCCCCCAACCACGTATCTCCCACAAGCCAGGCACCGCCCCATATTGATTGATAGATTGTTTTTTTCGTGTTTCCAGGCACGTCAACGGCTTTGGTTATTAGTCCCGTAAGTGTAGTGCATGTTTTTCGTGGGGGGAAGGAAGGTGATTTCCCCCCGCTGGATGGCGAGATCCGGCGCCGACCTACCGTCGGCTAGCGGGGTTTCCCCACCCGCAACCACGTATCTCCCACCAGCGGGGCACCCCCCCCCCCGACGGGACAAGCTCTAAGCTCCCGACCGGTTTCCTGGCATGTGTGGGAGTGTAGTGCATGTTAGTATAAGTGTTTGGGCGGGTGAGGATAGGCCAAGGAAGAGGAAGGAAAGATCGCGTGCGTTCCTACGCCCGTTTGTTAGGGTACTGCTCCGGCATTCCCCTGGTGTTGATGGGAGAAACCACGGAAAACTACCGATCACAGCAGCCGACCGATAGAATTCTCCTCCAGACTGCGACTGAATTCCACCTAGCTGACAAGCTAGTATCGAAAATTCTGGCACCGTCGGGACTCGAACTTAGGATCTCCCGGTCAGAAGGACTGCAGTGACGTAAGTTGATGCTATGAGCCATCTCTCACAGTGCGACACTCGCGTCGCGAGGTGACACACTGCAATTGCGCCATTCCCAATGATGACAAGAAAATGATCAACCAGTTAATTGTGCAACTAAATGAAACTAAGAATAGTGGCAATATGAACTGATATAATATGTAAAATTATTCACTGGAATTGCACAATGTTTTCTACCACAAACAAGGAAAATAATTTAATTTTTAACAAGTTACGGACCCGAGGCGAAGTCGATGACTCAAATGCGGAAGACTTGTTGATTCATCGCACACGTTATGAATATGTAACATTACAATGTTTGCATTTTGTTCTACAAAAGTTCTAGATGCATACGACTGTATCATGCGATGCTGAAATAGCGTTCCCCAAATATTTATTTGACCGTCACCCAAATAAAATTCTAAAGCATTTCCTACGTTGTTTTAATATTACTACAATAAAAGCAATGAGGTACATCTCCATCGTTAGGAATTTGAAGATAAATTTTAAATATAATAAGCGTGCGAACGCAAGCACAACTAAATATGCATTTTAAATTGGTCTGCAGATGATTTTGGGAGTACGAATAATTAAAAGCCGTTTGTTGCAGGATGTCTGTACCCAGATTACATAATATAACCTGGGTTTCTACATATTCCCCACTCCCCAGCTCGCAACCGCTCCTTTCTTGCCTCGCCTTATCTCACACATTAAAACGCTGAAACGGGACGTTGAAAAACCTCCTCGAAACCAAGTCTCCAGGCAACTGCAATTATGAGGGGAACAGTTTAAGTTTTAAAAGCAGTTCATAATTCTGCCCTGCAGTAAAAGTCAGAAGCTGGAAAACGCGCTTTGTTGTTCCCAACTTTCACGATGCGCGATGAAAAATATACACGAGATAGTTGCGATGCGCCGAAGCCGGCCTCTGTGTGTGCCGTAAGCCGATGCTAGACCTTCCCTGTAATCACTGGGTGTGTATGCACTTCCACTTTGCATGCAAGTGTTCTGCTCAGACTTGCGGCGTCGCGCGGAACGTTGCAGAGATAGCCTTGAGGGCGGCCTTCCGCGGAAAATTCGCCAGTGCATAAAGATCGCCATTATTGCTCTACGTGTTCGCGGTCATCTCCCCGTTTACGTTCCGTTGCATTGTTCTCTGATGGTGGTGAAGAAACGTTTACGATACCGCTATGAATGATTCTCCTTTCTTTAATGCTTAGTAAATGACTTAATTTTGTCAATATTAAAGATAACATGCCGACCTGGATGGCCGTGGTGGCAAAGAGCGAGTACCGACTCAGCGCTTCGGTCCGAAGGGTCGCGGGTTCGAGTCCCGCCTTGGGCATGGCTGTTTGTCCCTTGACTTTGTGTGTGTTGTCGCGCAGGGCCTCGCGTTCTGCTGACCCCAGATCAGAGGAGCCCGAAAGAGTGTTTGTCTAGTGTATGGTCGAATATGCGTTCCTTCGGGACGTAAAGGGCAACCGACTGTCGGCTGGATAAAAGCCCTAGGAAAAAAAAAGATAATATGACAGTGAGGAAACTGTAATTGTCTTGAAATACTGAGAACTACATTTTAAAAATAACTGAATTTTATTCTAACACGTTTTCCTAAAGAGTGCTAAAGTACTCTGATTACCAAATCATCAGGCACAGTCTATTTAATACACAATATTATCAACAATGTATATAATCAAATATTCATTATTTATTTTTATTATCTTTAACGTTGAAATTGTAAATAAAGGATAAACCGTAAAACCATTGAGGTCACCAGTGGCTGTTTCCACTGAAAAGGTGTTTTCAAACGCGACTGCTATTCGCTATCGTTTCAGAGAATTGCGCGTTTCCTATCAGGGAAAATGGGACGACCACAGACGGATGTTCTTAATACTGCGTAGAGTGAAGAAGAATATATCTTATTATATTGATAAAAAGCAACAAAATATTTGAATTGACATAAGTGTATATCCATATGTGTATATCTCTGATGGTGCAGTCAGATAATATCAGTCATGCTACATGTTACAATAATCCAAACATTTAACTTAGTACCATTATTTTCTACTTTTGACTGTTTACGAAACTTCATCAGTTTATACAGTCGCTCAACATGCATTCTCCTTATCCTTCAGGTTTAAACTGTCAAGTATCTTCTGTTTGAATGATTGATTTTCTCGTGTTTCCGGGTGCGTAAACTGCTTTGGTCATTAGTCCCGTTAGTGTAGTGCATGTTTTTTTCGGGAGATGGCGGTAATCTTCCTCCGCTGGATGGCGAGATCCGGCGCCGACCTACCGTGTGCTTGTGGGGTTTCCCCCTCACCAGGCCTCTCCCACCAGCGGGCACCGCCCCAGCCGGGACAAGCCCTAAGTTCCCGACCGATATCCCAGAATATGTGGTAGTGTAGTGCATGTTAGTGTGTGTGTAAGGGGAGGGGATGGGACAAGGAAGAAGGACAGAGGTGCACGGTCCGTGGCTCGTTTGTTAGAGTACTACTCCGGCATTCGCCTGGTGTTGATCGGAGGAATCACGGAAAACTACCGATCAGAGCAACCGGCCGCTAGAATTCTCCACCAGACAGCGAATGAATTCCACCTAGCTGAAAAGCTAGTGTCGAAAATCCTGCCGCCGTGGAGAGTGGGAACCTAGGACCTCCCGATCAGAGGCGCTGCAGTGACATCAGTTGATGCACTGAGCTACCGCTCCCGGTCACGTATCTTCCAAAAAAAATATATCATAAACAGATAAAAGACACACGTAAGTTTAGTTTACATTCATCTACCCGTTGCTATCCCGAAGAAAAGAAATCTATTGCATTCCATTCGCAAATGTTTTAACCACGGTGTTGCGGTCACATTTAACGTTTCCTATCTACCACGAACCTGTACGGGTCTGAGAATTTTAGGGTTCATATAAAAAAAAACTCTGACAGCCTTATATTTCCTACGAATTTCATTATACTTGCAAGAATGCATGCACATGAACATCTTTAAATCCGCTATAAACCAGAATTTAATCCATAATTTATAATGAGTTACTACAGTTCGTTTTGTAGGTTTGGACTGAAAAAAATATAGAAAACCAGTACAGTGGGTGACACTAACGAGATAACAATTTGTAGGAATAATAAATGTTGATTGATTCTTTTCATTGACTCTAAATTAATTACATACTTTTTTTTCACATCCTATGTCAGTACTTTACATGAGTATGCTAATATTTTGATCGTGGATATATTATTTCCAAATTTGTTGTATCCTAACTTATATACATACGATTCCAACTCAATATGTGTCTTATAAGGCAGAAACATTTCATTAAGTGTTTCAAATGTTATCTTCCTCAGTCATGTTTCCATCAATTCAGTTATGATATTAATTTGAGCTGACGAGTTGTATGATGATAGGTAATACTGTAAATTGTTAACAAAGTCATTCGTATATTACTCGCCGTTGGTTGGATGTTAGTGATTCTGAGCTCGTCAACTATCGATGCCTTTAATCTCGTAAGTGTAGTGCACGTTTTTTCCTCGTGAGGTGGCGGTGATCTTCCCCCTCTGGATGGCAAGATCCGGCGCCGACCTACTGTCGGCTAGCGACAACCAGGAATCCTCCACCAGCGGGGCATCGCCCCAGCCGGGACAAGCTCTATTGTATTTACGAAGCTCTGTCAGCAGCGCTCTTAGGGGCCTGCCATCGGGGGGCTTGCTAGGAGCTCAAGGGGCATCTGGAATTGGCTGAGGGCCGTTCATAAATCGCAAAACCGAACACTGGCAGCTTGCTAGGTCTGGCAGGACCCTGGCAGAGTTTGTAAATACGGCCTCTAAGATTCCGACAAGTCTCCCCGAACTCCCCGGCATGTGTGGTAGTGAAGTGCATGTTAGTGTAAGTGTTTGTGTGTGTTTGTGTGTGTGTGTGTGTGTGTGTGTGTGTGTGTGTGTGTGTGTGTGTGTGTAAGGGGTGAGGATAGGACAAGGAAGAGGTAGGAAAGGTACGTTCACCGTTTGTTAGGGTACTGCTCCAGCATTCGCCTGCTGTTGGTCGGAGAAACCACGGAAAGCTACCGATCAGAGCAGCCGGCCGCAAGAATTCTCTGAATTCCATCTAGTTGACAAGGTAGTGTCGAAAATATTGTCACTGTCGGGACTAGAAACTAGGACCTCCCGGTCAGAGGTACTGCAGTGAGATCAGTTGATGCACTGAACCACCTCTCCCGGTACTCGCCATTGTCCTTTGCATAAATCATATGGGCATTCCGATGGTATACATACCAATCTATTTTACTATATACTCATCTTTTAATGAATAAAATCATTAACTGTATAATAGTAGTTAATGCAATTAGTTTGTAATGTTAAACTTTATTGCACGAGTACATGTTTTGAAAACGAGCGACGTTAGGGGCAAGTTTTCAACATTGTACGAATGCAATAAAGCAACATTATAAACGAGTTGCATACGCTATTTTTTATATATATCAGCTTTATCAATTTATAAGAGTATCCATCTTAACTTTGTGCATCAACTTTCTTGTGACATCTCAGGTATGTGACATCTGCGTGTGTAAACCGAGGTCGGCTGTTCAGTTTACCTCTACCTCCGCACTATTCCTTCGCTGCGATTGGCTCAGTGTGTGAAAACGATATCATTCGTGCCTTAAAATGCCAATACGTCATCGTTTGTGCCGTCGAATGCCCGATTACGAACGATTTCTTGCAACAGAAAAGGTCGTTTATAGTGCTGGTTTACAAAAAATATTTTCATTAAATATAATGAATTTAATTTTCATGATAACTATCATATAAAAACATAGTAATTATTATTTAGCCTTGAGTCAATATCTGATCGTATCAGTGAGAACACCTGTATTCTTTTTAGATACTCTTCATTGTAGTCGCTTGAGTACTCGTTTTTACGTAGCGCTACTAGTTGCGTCGTCGAGGCACCTACCGGGAGTGGTAGCTCAGTGCATCAACTGATGTCACTGCAGCGCCTCTGACCGGAAGGTCCTACGTTCGAGTCCTCACACTAGCTTTTCAGCTAGGTCGAATTCAGTCGCTGGCTGGAGAAGAATTCTAGCGGCCGCCTGCTCTGATCGGTAGTTTTCCGTGGTTTCTCCGATCAACACCAGGCGAATGCTGGACCAGTACCTTAACAAACGGGCCACGGACCGCGCGCGATCTGTCCTTCCTCTTCCTTGTCCTATCCTCCCCTCTTACACACACACTTACACTAACATGCACTACACTATCACATATTCCGGGACACCGGTCGGGAGCATAGAGCTTGTCCCGGCTGGGGCGGTGCCCTGCTGGTGGGAGAGTCCCGGTTAGGGGGAAACCCCACTAGCCGACGGTAGGTCGGGGCCGGATCTCTTCATCCAGCGAGGAAGATCACCGCCATCTCCCGAGAAAAGAACATGCACTACACTAATGGGACTAATGACCGAAGCAGTTGACGCGCCCGGAAACACGAAAAAATTAAACAATCAATTAATCGAGGCACCTACACACACATACTTTGAGAGGAACTTTTGGGTTGATAGATGTGCGTGGACTCTTAGGAACAGTCTCCTTTGTATTCCTCTATGCTACTTTTCCTCCGCTCCACCATCCGACCACGCCCCCTTCAAGCTGTGTGACATTCCTCTCCGCAGCTCCCCGCCCTCTCCTCCGTGACCTCCGCGCCGCGCGCCAGTTCGACCGGGCGGCCGGCCGTCTGCGCCCTGCGCCCTCTCCCGCTCCCGCCCTTCCCATCTGCCTCTCCCCCTGCCCCCCTCCCCCCGCGAGCAGCAGTTTGTCTCAGCGCGCCGCGCCGGCCGCCGGCCTGCATAATCACGGCCTCATTGTTGCTCACTCGGAATATTCATAGCCACGCTCATGACGATGATAATGATGTGCCTGACGTATTGTCATCGCCGCGCCGCGGAGGGGTGGGTGGTTGCGGGAGGAGGCGGGGAGAAGTGTGGGTGGTTGTGGTTGCAAATGTGGAGTCGCTGCCAACGGAGCGCCCACCGGAGCACCCATCGCCCCAACCGCCGGGCCCCGCCGCGCCGGCTGCCCGACTGCAGTGGTGGTGCCGCGTCAAGGAACACGCCCCGCCGCACGCTGCGTTGAGGCTGCGCTCGGCCAATGGCAAAGCGGGTCAGTCTGGGCGTCACAAACGCTGCCACTCCCTCGATTAACACCCTCCTCAGTACCGCGTACACACACCGCCGACATTCGTTTTTTTCGGCACACACAGTCCTCTAGTGATGTCAGTTGATGTTTTGTCGCTTCTCGTTAAAAGATATGTTAGATTTTCTGATTTTGAATTCTCAATGAGAATAAAAAATATGAATGTGGAATATTTAATATTCACATTGACCTCACTTCTATTCTTAATGAAAATTTCGTCGGACAGGTGGATCATTCTTGACCTTCAAAACTTCTAGTGTCCATCCTAGGCAAGTGTGAAGTGGAGGTGTCTCTGTAACCGTTGCAGTCTTGGCACATCCACGTTCGCTCCATCAATGCCATGGCTGTTGACTGCGGTCTCGCCGCCGCCCCATTGTCGTCTGCCCCCAACCCGCATCACAACTGACACCGCATGCACCCTAACGCCGCATCCACCTCTCTCCCTCTCCCGCCACCGCTTCCCTGCTGAAGCTGAAGTCCTCGATGCCCCCCGCCCTCGCTTGAACACCCTCTCCAACACACCTACGAAGTCATCGCCTCTGCTTCTACCACCCACGCTTCCAGCATCTCACCCGCCTACGCCTCTCCCGCTACCGCCATCGCCTTTGCCGCCGCCGCCAGCCACGCCCCCGCTCACGCGGCTGCAGCCGCCAACATCACTCCCACACCATCACCTTTGCCTCTGCCGCCGAAGCTTCTACCACCTCCCCACTCTTCACCACCTCCGCCGCCGCCCAAGCCCCCGCCCGTGTCGCCACATCCCCACCCCGCCTCTGCCGCCGTCCCGCTTCCGCCGCCGCCGCCAGCCGTGCCCCCGCCCTCGTGGCTGCAGCCGCCAACATCACTCCTACACCATCGCCTTTGCCTCTGCCGCCCCAGCTTCTACCACCTCCCCACTCTTCACCACCTCCGCCGCCGCCCAAGCCCCCGCCCGTGTCGCCACATCCCCACCCCCGCCTCTGCCGCCGTCCGCTTCCGCCGCCGCCGCCGCCGCCGCCGCCAGCCGTGCCAGCCGTCGTCGTGGCTGCAGCCGCCAACATCACTCCTACACCATCGCCTTTGCCTCTGCCGCCCCAGCTTCTACCACCTCCCCACTCTTCACCACCTCCGCCGCCGCCCAAGCCCCCGCCCGTGTCGCCACATCCCCACCCCCGCCTCTGCCGCCGTCCCGCTTCCGCCGCCGCCAGCCGTGCCCCCGCCCTCGTGGCTGCAGCCGCCAACATCACTCCTACACCATCGCCTTTGCCTCTGCCGCCCCAGCTTCTACCACCTCCCCACTCTTCACCACCTCCGCCGCCGCCCAAGCCCCCGCCCGTGTCGCCACATCCCCACCCCCGCCTCTGCCGCCGTCCCGCTTCTGCCACCGCCGCCACCGCCGCCGCCGCCACCCCGCCCCCGGCGACAGGCGCCACGCATTACAGGGGAAGGCTTTCACGCGGGGTCCATCGCCGCTACGTGCGCCAACTTCGCAGGTGGCTCTGATTTGCATCGCCGCAGGCAGCCTCTGCCGCCGCTGGGGCTCCGGGGAGGGGGTGGGAGGGGGCGGGGGGAGGTGCACGCCCGGGCCGTGGAAGGGAGCAGCGGGGCCAAATGCATCCGCATATGCTTCTGCTCAGAAGCAGATGTACACTTTCTCTATGCAATCTTATCAAAGTACGGAAGAAAGAGAGTAACGTTATTTTCAAAACAAGTACAGTCGACTAGGGTTATAGTGAATTTCAAGAGCCCACTATTTCGATTCACTGTATCCGATATGTCTAAAGAAGATAGTTGCTTTCTGATAGACTTCGTTAGATCAGAAGTTTAGCAAAATATTTAAACACGAATTCAAAATTTCAATATCTTCATTTATACTTAAATTATTATTTTTTAGTACTGACGCTCTATACACATTTTTATTAATAATTTTTGCAGATCCTTCTTGAGTGTCCCTGATTTTTCCCCTCCAGTTTCTATGTTGTCCACACTTTTAACATATCTAAATCTAGTCTTTTTTTCCTCGACTATTGCTCTGTCGGAATATTTTCTTCATTTGTATCTTTTTTGTCGTCATACACGTTTTCTTTATTCTGGAAGACACTTTCATAGCAATTACGATATACTAACCAGATAAGATTTTGCATGCTTTTTTTGTCATGGTCAGTTAGCTTGTTGCTTCTATCTCATGGTAAGTTTCCTCAGTCCTTTTCATTGGCGTAATATTGCAAAAAATAACTCCTCTACCTGTAAACGCTTAAGCTACTGGAATTCCCCGTCCTGAGGCGAAGTATTTTTTCCTGGAAGCTGTTCCCGATATTTTCTCAATCCATTGAGGAGAGTTCATTATAACCGAGTCATCTAGCGTTCATTTGTAATGTACGAGAATCGGGTCGAATGAATTTGGTTCATTATAACCGAAAGTTCACTAGTATATACTACTAGTTCTCTTTATTCAGAAAAGACTCTGCAAATCACATTTCTTCAAGTAAGAGCGTTCCTTTCTCCCTTGTATTAAAAAATTATCACCATCTTGTTACTTCAAACATTATGTACGAGTACTTGTCAGACATAAAATTATTATAATTCAATTCACTTTTTGCAACCTTTGTAAGTGTACATTTGAAAAATAACACACGAAAAGGTACCTGCATTGTTTTAACTTCACTACCAAGTCACGCTACAAAACTCGAAACGATGTGCAGTCATGAATGGATGAATGGAATTATTCCGTGTGTTGTGGAAATGCAATTAGCCGTGTGATTACATTTGCCAATGTAGTACGATGCCATCATTTCAATATTAATGAGTTTTATATCGTGTTTTGTGTGATGCAACAGCTTTATGCATGACATTTAATCAGAAAAGTTATTTAAGAAGTGCATGTAACCCTGCTTCATCAGTGGTGATTTGTGATTTCATGTAACATTTCAGACTTAATTTTTTCTTTCATTTGAATCGTCTACATCTTCATATTTCACGCGCTGTGCTTTCAAAAGAAAGAAAGCGTCGCTTTATTCTCAATTCTTAGAGGAAAATTCACGACACAAATTCAATTATCGAATTATTATTATTATTATTATTATTATTATTATTATTATTATTATTATTATTATTATTATTATTATTATTGTTATTTAGAGGAATTTGGATAGCTAAAATGTGTCACTAAATTCATTTATTTCCATTCACTTCTTCGTATATGTTTAAATTTGATTAATATAATTTTTTTCTGGGTTGAGACCGTTTAGTTGATATAAAACTATCAATTAACGTTGTTGTAGGAAAAAAATATTATAATTAAAGAATTCAAACTGTTTTTAGCTAATGATATTCTACCTCACGTAACTTATTTATGCCCAGTAGTGGTCATTTTCAACATACAAGTCGATTCTTTACGCGTATGGACAATTTCTTACCAATACTACCTTCCCAAAAATTTCATTCGATAATGGTCACTTCTCTGCCTTTTGCTTTGTGAACACAAGACAGGTTTTGTATTTATCTAGAAAAAATACATTACTACAGAATTTATTTTCAGATATGTTATCATTTCCAGTAGTCCAACTAGTGATGCAAATACGCGAGCATTTAAGATAATAGTAGAACTTGGGAATATTCCAGAAGTTGTCGCTTCAGGATTGTAAGTAAAATTACGTGTGAGGGGGAAATAAAGAGCTGAAGGTTGAGTCACACGAATACGACTAATTTTCAAATATGTACGAATGAAGCATAATGTAGTGCCAATATTTCCGCGTCCCTGTGTGTTTTCCTTCCAGGAAAAGAAGCTGCAAAGCTACGCGCGCACTGGGTCGGTACGGCACGGACGGAAGGGACCTGACGGGTGGCAGTATTTGCGTGGGTCGCGCGCTCTAGGGACGGGAGGGAACGCGACGGGACGCGACGGGACGCGACGGGACGCGACGGGACGCGACGCGACGCGACGCGACGGGACGCGACGGGACGCGACGGGACGCGACGGGACGCGACGGGACGCGACGGGACGCGACGGGACGCGACGGGACGCGACGGGACGTGACGGGACGCGACGGGACGCGACGAAAAGGAATGGGACGGGACGGGACGGGACGGGACGGGACGGGACGGGACGGGACGGGACGGGACGGGACGGGACGGGACGGAACGGACACTTCTGTTTGTAAGTCAGTTTGGATCTCCGCACCGTGTCTTGTATTGAGCATCATAATTCAAGTAAAGAAGCAATCGCATTGTGTTACTTTTAATCGCGGAAGAAGAAAATGAGCCAAGAGGTCGAAGGAAGCCTAAATTCTTTTTTATGTTCTTAACAGAACGAAAATGACAAAAGGGGAATTTCACATTATCCCCACCTGTTGGGATTGCTCTTACAGAATCTTGCTTGACCTATCAAATGCATAAATAAACAAAAAACAAAAACCAACTAATATACGAACAAACGAGAGTAATGGCTCCTTCTTCGAAATAATTTGAATACCACAGATATGCGGTAATTAACAATACAAAATAAAGTAATATGTCAGTTACAAGGCAAGTCGCAAGGCATGTTTCTTTGACAACTCCTTTGAAGCGGTACACTACAGTTTTACCAAACATCAGACCGTACCTAACGCATTGCGCGCAGAGAAAGCAAGTGATCAACTCAACAAAAAGAACAAAAAGGCATCTCAGTGCATTTCTCCATGACCAAAACCAGATAATCTTTTCTTCGTAGAAGTGACGGCGAGCTCTCACCACTGCGGAGCCTCCTCAAGTGCACTTTCTCCGCTCGTTTTCACCTCCATTCCTTCATTCGCCTAGGCCACCTTCCGCCCCGCCGCGACCCCGGCGCCCTCAGCTGTCTGGCGCCCACGCCACCCACCCGCCGCGTCCCACTCTTCCGCACCTTGCTCGGCCCCATGCCCGCCCCTCATCTGAATTAGTGTAGGAAGGACCAGGAAGCTCAAATTTATTTTGATACTCTTTGAATACAGCTAGTGCACGTTTAAAAAAGCGTGTTTATTTCACACACTAGACCTGAAGACGACCACGACGTTATGGCTGGCCCACTGCTCTGGACGCGGCGTCATCCAGACAGCTGAGAGCTCTTTTAGTCCAGTCACATGGTGCTCAAAAAGGGCAAATACCGGAAATTTTTTTGTGTAGTTTTGATATTGGGTCCCCTTTTTGTTTGTGGGGTCGCTGAACACGAATTTCAGGTTTGCCAACAAAACTTATGACCGCAAATACGTCTTTAAGAAGAAAAAAAGTGTCAAAATTACTTTTCCCAATTTTTTTTCAAAATAACTAAAAGTTCATCCTTTCTCGCAATAAATGATCCTATTTGAAATAAAAGAAGGTAAAATCACTTACTTGCCGACCTGGATGGCCGAGGTGGCTAAGAGTGAGTACCGACTCAGCGCTTCGGTCCGGAGGGTCGCGGGTTCGAGTCCCGCCTTGGGCATGGCTGTTTGTCCCTTGACTTCGTGTGTGTTGTCGCGGAGGGCCTCGCGTTCTGCTGATCCCAGATCAGAGGAGCCCGCAAGAGTGTTTGTCTAGTGTATGGTCTAATATGCGTCCCTTCGGGACGTAAAGGGCAACCGGCTGTCGGCTGGATAAAAGCCCTAGGAAAAAAATCACTTACTTTTAATGTAATTCCGATTTTTTCTCTCCAATTAATGGTTTAGCCGTGAGAGCATCGCGAAGTTTGGTGATATAAGAGAAACAAGAAAAGTAAGGAATTATCTCACTTACTGTCAATATAACTTGACAACATTTTTTTGTAAATATCAACATCATATAAAATTAGATCATAAAATTTCCTACATTTTGTGTTTAGAAAGTTTTCTTCTAGGATCAATGGTGCCGCCGTTAGTGTGTAAAATATGGGATGACGTTACTGTGAAAACGGCACTCCACTTAACCTCCCTCGCTCAGTTACTCCTATACGTAATTGGCATCCAATGAAGTTGTATTCAATTACGATACGGCGCGCCTTGTGAATCAGCCCAAAACGCGTATTTCCATTGAAATCTCGAGATCGATTTTCCGCAGCATTAAATAACTTCCTCATTACTACATGTATTACTCCGAATATACGTATGTATACGAGAAAGTAAATAGCACTCAATTTACACAATTCAATTGCTTACGTACTACTCGCGCAACTTTTCTTGAACGATGGATTGATGAAACGCGGGCGGATTGGGAGTATTAGTTACAAAGTCATCCACTAGAGTGTTTACAGTAATGCCAACCTCTGGAAAATCAGAGTCAAACCAGTTACGTGTGCGGCCAGGACATTGCTGTGGGTAGTCAACATCAGAGACACTAGATAGGAGTTTTAGGTGCCTCCCTTGAAGGACCTGGACCTGCCTCAGCCATTTTTTAGATAATGGTAATAAAGATGAACAGAAGTTCTCGACTATAAAAGCAACTAGCTGTGACTAGCTTCTGTTTCGCGCCATCGAAGTTTTAATGCTTGGAATGTTGCCATCGGTGCTCGCTGCGTGCTTCGCTCTTCAACTGTTTATTGCTCAAGGGAGGAAGAAGCAAGGTCATCGTTCAAGAAAAGTTGCGCGAGTAGTACTGATCGCTGTAGAAACACGGAAATTCTTGCACAACCGCAGGGTCCCCTGCATACACGACGAATTACCACCTACCACACCTCGACACTTATATCACACTTATTATCATTGAACACCTGGCATTACAATTCTCATTTTAATCTCAATCATTAAAATCTATGGTCACCCGTCTACATACGTCTGCTATGAATGTCTGACCTCTCTATCTCCGTACTCAACGAATGCTCGACTCATTCTACGAGATTTTTTCGTATCGTTTGCTGTCCTTAACAAAACCATGCGCTGATAGGCTACCTACAGGGACATCGTCAACACGTTTCTGCTTCGTCTGATTGCGGTATTTCATTTGGCTTATCAATTTCTCCTTACCTATCCTATTTTGCTTCTAGCTTCTTTCACAAATTCACAGAATATTTGGTTTTTCTTCAATAAAAATATTGTTTTTAATGTCAAATAAAACAATTGTTTGTCTCGTTTACATTATCCGCGTACGCACTAAAAAACCAGACAGTTTTAAATGTTTATGTTTATTTTATTGGCTCTATCCTATTGTCATTTATATTCGTACATAAATTTCAGATCTAGAACTATGGATGTATAATCTAGGGGCATTCTTGGAGAACAATTTACACATTTTAAATCTATAAACCATGTTCAAATACTTTTTTAAATTCTACACAAATGTTTAGGATTGCTATTTATCTGCCAGGAAATAACATATTTCTAGCACAAAATTGATGTAGATTAAATGAACGAGAAAGAAATACAGACGTCTACAAAGGCTGAGCGTAATAAATCACGGCAGACATGTTTCATTCGCTTTATTCCGATCCATCACCCTCGCCGCGTGATAAGATTCATGGCCCGTGCGATTGTGGTATGAAAAGTTGAGGAGTATCGCTTTGAATCCGAGCAGCATTCCGCTTTGATTGAAAGTCGCCGCTTCCTCATCTGGGCGAGAGCAGCGCGCGGCAGCGGGTGCGGGCAACGGCGTAATTCGCTCTCTTCTCTATGGAAATCTCGGCCCGGGGCCCTTGTATTTTCCGTCTCGCTGACGCTCCAAATTTATGGACAACCATAAAAGGGCAGACCAGCGCCGCGCACGTATATAAAGTATATATACAGGGTGTCTTTGTAACAACGTGCCAGGCCGATGAAAAAGAGACGTTCCACTGATTACTTTGATGTGAGGAATTCGCAGCCTCTGAGTCCCTTGAGGAGACGTCAATAGAAGTGAGAATGTTGCCGCTTCCGCAGTCAATGTTTTCGATGGCGCTGCAGTCTACGTCTACTGCCATCCGCGAACTTGCAGTCCCGCCGGAGGTTTCCGAGTACATGAGAGTTGGGACATTTGGGATGAGGAATCAGCACGCACCGGGGCTTAAGGAAGGGTGTGATGATAGAACTGGGAAGTAAACACGGTGCGCGATGTGCGACTTGTGTAAACCCACGGTTCTTTTCCGTACTTAAGTTTTCAGCCTATCAATTGTTGACCATGCTAAGCATTGCCAATCCATACGTTTTTTAACCTAATATTTTACGTAAACAGATCAATCGCTTCTTTAATGCTGATTGCATGATAGATGTAGCCACAAAAAGCTACCTGCCGCCTTAGTCACTGCAGGTTTTTGGTTCATTGCAAACGCAAACCAGAATACAAAATTATCTGTCAATCTGTGCGCAGTCCGTACGTTATTTCAAAGATAGTTCACAGTTCGTCCGTACAAAGAGTACTTTGTTCAACTATTTAGGTTTCAGCGCTCTTGGCGGCGTCTGAGGAAGTATGTTCATCACGATTTCATACGGAATACAAATTCACCGCCTCAAATGTTTTGCTTGCTCATCCTACTTCCACATCAAAACACTGATATGCATAGTTAGAACTTCTTCTTGCATCCACTTTCTGTACAAAAAAGGGTGATATTTTTACATGCGTTTCCTTTTTCTAAATAGACAGTTTATAATAAAAACGAAATATTCTAAATAAAATGTTCTTAGTATATATTCCATATCCTAAATGAAATAGAAATTTTAAGACGTTTTGTAATGTTAAAATTTCAATATAATATTTCGTCTTATTTGGTAATTTAAGTTCTATTTGGCTTTCTCAACGTATTTATTCGCTAAATAGTCATACTAAGTACAGTGTGCCAAGAAAGTGTCTCCACATTGGTCCCAGTGTCTGGTTAGTGTGTTAACGAGAGAAATTGTGTTGGTAGCACGAACTGCAGCCTGAAACAAATGAAAACGTAAATTGCGTTCTCACCACAATTATGACAGATGCTGGAAATGGTGTCACCTTCATATGTTTCCCAGTGATCTGGGTGCTACGAACATGAATGCAATTTGTAATAGAAGCCCCGATTCGGCTCTGTGCGGACAGACTCTCCTAGCGCACATTATCACACGTGCATAGTAAATGTTTGATTAATCCACTAGTCGCTTTACGATTTGTGGGTTTAAAAATTGTAATGCGTTTGTGCTTTTATAATATGCTGCTCTGAACGTCTCCCACGCTGTCCTGTGCGGTGTGCGGAATGATTGGGTACTTAAATCTACAGGCTTCCAATTCTGTTCTCGCCCTCTGATGGCGTGGCGTCCTGGACTGTCACCCACGCTAT
This sequence comes from Teleogryllus occipitalis, assembly GCA_011170035.1. NCBI lineage: Eukaryota > Metazoa > Arthropoda > Insecta > Orthoptera > Gryllidae > Teleogryllus > Teleogryllus occipitalis. The sequence goes on from BLKR01002965.1 coordinate 82,031, forward strand.
CTCAGCGTCAATGCATCCTGTCTGTGTCCTTTAATTATTTCGTGTTTCCGGGCGCCTCAACTGCTATGGTCATTAATTCCGTAAGTTTTGTGTATGTTTTATGGTGAGAGATTGCGAAGATTTCTCCCTCGCTGAATGGTGAGATCCGGCGACAATCAACACGTCGGCTTGTGAGGTTTTCCTCAACCAGATATCTCTCACCAGCGGGACACTCTCCCCCAAGTAGCTCAGTGCATCAACTGATGTCACTGAAACGCCTCTGACCGAGAGGTCCTAGGTTTGAGTCCTGACGGCGGCAGGATTTTCGTCACTAGCTTTTCAGCTAGGTCGAATAGTCGCTGTCTGGAGGAGAATTCTAGCGGCCGGCTGCTCTGATCGGTAGTTTTCCGTGGTTTCTCCGATCAACACCAGGCGAATGCCGGACCAGTACCCTAACAAACGGGCCACGGACCGCGCGCGATCTGCCCTTCCTCTTCCTTGTCCTATCCTCTCCCCTTGCACACACACTTACACTAACATGCACTACACTACCACATATTCCGGGAGACCGGTCAGGAGCTTAGAGCTTGTCCCGGCTGGGGCGGTGCCCCGCTGGTGGGAGAGTCCTCGTTAGGGGGAAACCCGACTAGTCGACGGTAGGTCGGCGCCGGATCTCGCCATCCAGCAGGGGAAGATCACCACCATCTCCCGAGAAACATCATGCACTACACTTACGGGACTAATGACCTAAGCAGTTGACGCGCCCGGAAACACGAAAAGATCAATTAATCAATCTCTCCCCCGAAGCCGAGACCACCTCGCCGATCCTGACAGGTCTCCCAACAAGTGTGGTAGTTTAGTGCATGTTAGTGTAAGGATAGGAAGGAAAGATCGCGCACGGTCCATGGACCGGTCGTTAAGGTACTGCTCCGCCATTTGCCTAGTGTTGATCCGAGATACCACGGAAAATTACCGATTACAGCAGCCGCCCGCAAGAATTCTCCTCCGGACAGCGGCTGAATTTGACCTAGCTATCAAATTTGTGTTAAAAATTCTGCCACTCTAGGGACTGGAAACCTAGGACGACCTTGTCAGAGGCACTGCAATGACTTCAAACGATGCCCTAAGCCACCTAAGCCGATATCTCTGTCGTGTGTGATGGGCCGCATTGGGATAGACGAGTGCATCGCCCCGTTCCTGGCTAAAAGTAGTACAAAGTACTCATAAGACAGGATTTCTCTATATATATCTATGTTTTATCTCTGAAGTACCTTCCGACCGCATAGCGATAACCATCAGATTTGTAGCTTCTGAGCGGAAAAACTTTCGCCTAACATATCAACCTTACCAACAACTTATTAGTTACTTGACAAAAAAGTTCATTATATGAGTGTATATTCGTCTTCGGACTGTGTTTCCTGTCTTTAGTGTGTTTTTTTTCCTCATTCGTACCACGTGATGTCTTTTCAGCGGCTTTAATACGATTGAGAGGCAACCTTGGGTGAAAAATTGGAATTGAAATGTGATAACATTTTAAAGAGCGTTTTTAATGACTTAATTATCCTCAAATTGTACTCTTCTCATTCAGTTACCCCATTTTCGCTCGGTAAGTTGAGTATTAAGAGTCAACGGAGACGCGCAGTCGGTATCTTACTGTATTGCAAATACCCAATAGACAAGCGACGTCAGCATTGAACATTTCCATTGGTTTGGTACTCGAGTGACCGAGATTTAAGAAGCGCTTAGTCATTCCCCTTCATGGATTTGCGTCCTCCCAAACCCGTATGATTTTTTCTCCGATTTATAGCGCAGTTTTAGCTTCTGCAAGTTAAAAAATATATTCTCTAGATGTAATTGACGTGATAATGAGATCGTATTTTGTTTTGGAACGGTGCAACATTTCGGTATTAACTTTGGGTCGGTAGTTCGGAGACAGCCTGTACTTCACGACCTGGGGCCCTGAAACGTCAACGCGCAGATCCCGAAAAAGCGAGGGAGGACAGCGGAGGCACTAGCGCGGACACGAAAGGTCGCGGCATGTCGGAGGGGGGGGGGGAGAAGGGAGACGTGGGCTCGTATCGTAGATCAGAGTCTGCGATTGGGCAAAGACTCTTGTCCGTTTTAATGATCCCTAAAGCCTTGAGGAGGGGGGGGGGAGAGGGACCACTGACGGGTGAGAGCGGGTTCGATGCAACACGTGCGTATGTGATGAGGGTGTAAAGAAGGATGATAAAAGTATGGGTGGCTGCGAAGATGGAACGGACCGAACGGAGAGGGGTGACTGACTGATGTATCCGGGCTCGTCAACTGTCGTGGTCATTAGTCCCGTAAGTGTTAGTGCATGTTTCATCACGAAAGGTGGCGATTCTTCCCAGCTGGGCGAGAGATCCTGCGCCGACCTACACGTCCACTTGCGGGGGTTTCCCCTTCCTTGTATCTCCCCTCAACGCGGGTGCCGCACTAACCGGCACAAGCTCTTCAAACCCGACTGGCCTCCCTACATTCATGGGAGTACTATATGTCAGTGTTAGTGTGTGTTAAAGGGGACAGGAGACACGGATCAGAAAGGAAAAATCGCCCGCGGTTCCTATCCCGTTTGGTAAGGTACTTCTTCATATTCACCTGGTATTGATCGGAAAAACACAGAAAACTTCCGACTAAAGCATCCGGCAGCTGAAGTTCGATGTCATTGTTATATATCGTTGTGGTCCCCTGATTTCTGTATCTTAACCAAGGCCAGATTAATATCTTCAGGGGCCTAAGTATGACAACTGTGAACCCTTAATGATATTGAATGCAAAATCAGAAATTTTGAATTTACAATATATGAATATTCAAATAAATAAATAAATGCAAAGTACACATTACAAGTTTAAAATAACTTTCGTTTCAATTTTTTGTACGGAAGAGCAAAACTAATGTTATTCACTTTATTCATCGTTGTAGAGTTTAATTCACTGAGAGAAAGGGATGTTAACAACGGAAACAATGTAGGTATGTAAGATAATATTCAATGTTTTACAAAATAATGGGCGAGTGATCACAAGATTTATGTTGAACAAGCTCACACAGAAAGTAATAATAGATTTCGATATTGATTATCAGCAATGATAAAAATACGGAACTGTAGAAATATGTGGCAGGCTGTAGCTTTCTTATACGTATCTACATGTGGACGTCGAGAGACTGATGTTTCAATAACCCACGCGATACCAGTACGAAGCATCTCTAAACCAGTTTTGCAAAAATCACTTTGTCATTCAATGTCAACAACTGGAACAGAGAATCAGTGTTCGTCAATATTTCCAACATTCAATAACTTCCTTTCATATTTGTTACAAAGGATTTCTCACACTCGACCAATATATTGACTATATGTCACGCCAGGCTGAGAAGAAAAGGAGGTCGGGAAGAGGTTGTGTCAGACTTAACGTGCTTCAGATTTTACAGCGCAACTCAAAGGGAGCTGACATGACACCGGTCTCGCTCTCTGCGTTTTGACTCGAGATTTATGATCCCAGACGGGTAGATTGCGTACCATTTCAGCGACGAAATACTTTCCATTGTAGTCGCATTACTGACGCGTCACTCACTTCAAAAGTTTAATGATAATGATAACTAGTCCCTTTGGAAGCGAATCCAGTACAAGTGATTTATTACAGAGACTTCCACAACAGAGATTAAATTTGCGAATATTTAAAGGGGTATCTGAGAATTGTCTGCTTCAGTGCTGCAAAAGAAATAAAACTCAGCACAGCATTTGTGTACCCATTGTTGATAGTTTTTAGATATCCACAAGATTAGAGGCCCTAATAAATTATTTAAAAAATGCATTGTTAATAGACGGACATTATAATGGCCAGGTAAAAAGTCCATAAACCCAGGGTCTATTAAGAACCTTCAAAATGTTCATATAAATGCTAGGGCGATTTACTTTGCCCTCAATGCAGTCTTACATAAAGAATTCCACAATACTACCAGGTTACTATTATGCCGCAGATGATTTTTCTGGGACATTTTGCGTCTTTTTACTACGCCGTGAGTGTTCACTTGGAGTTCTGCACGATACATTACATATCTCAGCATTTCTGCGTACAAAAATACTGTGTTATGACGATACTGTGCGTTTTAATTACTACGAATAAAACACAAGCTTTACAATTAATTGTAAAATTAGAGTGCAGTTTTTTGAGTAAAGTAGTTACATTGATTTACAGAGGCGCCACCAGAATTTTTCTCGTGTATGTATCTCTGTGTGTTGGGGAGGGGGGTACAAATTTAAGTGTCCAGCCGACATGATTTTTTCTTATAAATAATATTTCGTTTATGCAATATAAAATGCATCTTTATTTCTTGACTTATAAATAATATTTATAACGTAAACAATTGACATATTGACTGACTTTCATCAGTATACAAAATTAGCAAAAGCTGTGTTTTTTAATATGGATCATTGCATTCTGAAAGGGGCCCCCATGAATCCCCCTCTCTCTTAGGTGAGCCACTGTTCATTTGAGATTTTTCCTGATTATGAAAAAAGGACTGACAAAACCTAACGAGAGCGCATTCCGCCTTCCCGTGCGGAAGAGCTCCGAACTCTATATTCCTAACATTAAAGCTATTTCCTCCGCGGTATAAATCATCCAAAGGCATCTCACCAACTACCGCGAGTTTCATTCGTAGCGTTTACCTAAAACACACAAAAAAATTCAACGAAATGCACAATAGCATTAGCGACACAGCGAAAATCCTCCGGGAAAAATCAACCCCTAATTGCGAGTGGGTGTTCGCCCGGTCGCACCCGACCCGACCGCGCAGCTGCGTCGCAGTCGAACGCGACAATCCGACGGCAGCGCGCCCCGCGCCCGGCGCACTAAATGAAGCACTGATGATCCGCGAACAGAGCCCGCTCAAATCCGCTAAATTGAATCGCGCAACAACGATAAAGCGTAGCGCCCTCTTCGCGCGCAATATTTCTGGACCGGGCAGCTCAAATAAAGCTGTAAATTATGGAGCACGCCCAGCTACACGCCCGCGCGCACGCCCAGCGGCCAATTCATCGCGCGTGCCCGCGCGGCGCGGCGAGGCGAGGCGCTTCGATAAATACCTGCGCAGCCGTGAAATCGGGCCACGGAACAGAACCCTGCGGGTGCCCGGAGTCACCTCGGGCCACTCGTGAGGCAAGGAGAAAGGTGTAACAGTGCGAGTCTCCCAGCAGAACAGCCAATATCGTGAAGAGACCGTATGCCGCGTGTGGGCCCTGAATGCGGGAGAATTTTCCAAGCGCTCTAAAAAGTTTTTTTCAGCAACAAAACTACTAGGTCATAAATAATTAATCCATTCACATAAATATGCATGAGGAAATAAATTTTATTTTTCGCCGTTTGAACTTAATATGAATATTTTCTCTGGGGAACAATAATGAAATTAATTTTCCCTGTAGCAATTTTCGTGCCAAATCAATAAAACAAATGTCACGTAATTTATCTTAAAAATATTGTCATTCGTGCGATGAAATGCAATATATTTTGGACTGGTTGGTGCATCAATACTTTGTGGTTGGGAGAGATAATCAATGATACTTTTATCTCGCTTCCTTGGAAGTGCCTAGCACGCATCATTCGTACTTCTGTGTGGTGCTGAATTAGGGCTCGGAGCTATCTTCGGGCGGACTAAACTTAAAATAGGATGTATTTAAGGATCTTTCAACTGATTAAATTGTTTCACCAGATTATATTCAAAGATGATATTTTGCAGAAGTTAACCGCTTTTAAAACGCTGATGAACGCCAAAGAAAAGAAACTTCTTCAAAATAAACAGGTTCTTGTGACTTCCATGTTCAATATCAAGAAATTGACAAATATAAAGTTAAGAAGGCTGAAAAATTTACCATTCATTGCGTTAACGTTACAGTACCGTCAACGGTACGGTTTTCATTTAAGGATTAAACACCCAGTTAGTGTCGTGGTGTGGTCTATGACCTCAGCGAAGGGTGAATAGGCCACCTACACATCGTAGAAGGAACCATGAGGCAAGACCAGTACAAGCAAATGCCACGAACTCGGCCACTGACACAGCTCGAAACTCAGAAAATGGTGATCAAGCCTGCTGAAAAAAAAAAATTATGCACTTATAAATATTGCGAATGCGGGAATTATAGCCCAAAATAAGGGCTTCCCTATTAACACTGAAAAGTTATCAGAAAAGAAAATGTGAGATTTACTGTTACGTCCCGATTCTAAACGTGCTTAGATTTTTTAACACGAATTTTCTGAGATAGGACGATATTCATATGGAGACCGTGCAAAACCCCAACGGCAAAGCCTTTCCTTCAGGAACTGCTGCTGGGGATAAAATGAGCTCTTGTCTTGACCAGCGTAGCATCTCAAAACTAATGTACTCTTAGATTAAGCAGAAACAAAGTTTCTTATAAGCTTGGAAGATACAGTGTTGTCAATGTTCCTCTCGTTGATCCCAATATGTTATTTCTCCGTCCTCTTCAAATGAAGTTTGTTGACGACGATGGGTAAGGCAAACTGTGGAGCAGTCCTCATATCTCTTTCCAAAAATCAGCCCAGCGCCAACCCAGCAATCTTCCCAAATACGAGAGATTTTAAAAGATGATACTTTCACACAGGCGATGGTTCCAGCAAAACAAATCTGATTTTGTTAATGAAATCAAAATACTTTTGTACATTTCAAACCTTTGGCTGTAGAATGTCATCGAAGTTACACTTTCAACCCTACGATTTAGATTTCTTCTCTGATAACCTCGGTTACATGAATGATGAACAATGTGAGCGATTCTACCAATTCAGAAGTACAAACGATTCCACCACATCCGAACAAAGAAACAACGCTTCGAAAGTTTCTGGAATGACTCGAAAATGGCAGATTCTGTTGGACGTTCTACAGAGAAGATCCTGAAGCAGTTCACCAGAGACGTGGAAATTTATCATATTTCTGACTAAGCTTTACTAACACCATTTACAAAGAAATGGAATATGGCCGATTGTCAGTGCAATAAATGGATTCGCTGTTGTCGAAAAAGGATTAGTGATGGCACAAATCCGAATTCAACACCATAATGTGTTAAAAAAATGGTTTCCAAAAATATGTTTGTACTTCTGATGATTGCAACAAGTTTCATTTTGTGGACCTGTGTAATATTGTAAATAAATCATTTACGTACTTCATTTTTTAACGTAAATGTTCTTAAGATTTTTAAGACAGCCGGTAAACGTATGTAGAAACTGTGTGTCAAGGGATGACACGAAAGAGTGACTCACAAACGTAATTTTGAGATAAGTACTCACGTCTCGCACAGGAAACTACAGTTTCTGTCTCTACGTTTCTGGGTCGGTTTTCAAGCTTCCTACGTCGAGGCCGAACTGTGAAACCTCAATTAAACGACCACGCACTTCCGCGGGAACTTGGTTGTTAAATGAAATGGTCACTTACAATGAACTTAGGCAGTGCACTGCAACCATTGTTGAGCTGTTAGAATTCCTAAATTAGTGCCTTTTAGAATCGACGTTCAAACGCTGTAATTCATTTAAAACAGAACAGAAAAATTGCTTAAAATTTCTATCTCATTTCAAAATAGTTTTGTATAAAGAAACTTTCTCATCTTCCATACGATAAATTATACCATCATTTCCATGACATTTATTCATGCCGGTCTGTACGTTCTTGTGGTTCCATAAGAGCCATTTGAGTCTCTCAAATTCTGAATGCAGTTCTGGAAATGATTTTGAAATCTTTATGAACTCTATACAACCAAATCCTCACCATATCTCATCGTACCTCATCAAATCAAACTAGTGGTGCTACATAATGGCACAGACGTTCTCTTACTAATAATTTCCTTATCTCTATAGACATGTTTATCTCCATAGCCTTTTGTCCTTGTCTCTATAAACCTTTTGGTTGTGCCCCACCTCCTTCCTAGTTGTATCTATTGTATCTACTGTACATTTTCTCAATTTTTTCGGTTAGTTAATAGTAGAATTGGAATATGGCTAAGAATTTATTGAAGAATAAAATCTGGTTCTTTATGGTAATTTTCATTGAAAAATTTGGAACAAAAAAATGTCCTTTGAATGTTTCTGAAAAAGTACTACTTAAGCTCTTTTTCTCAAAAAAGCTTTTGGGTTTTCAATAGTCTGCATTTGACGTACTTCATTTGAAGTACTTGTACTCAACAATGTAATAATGTAGAAGAACGCCCATAATGCAAATATTAACAACGTTGTATATACGCTATTTAAAAATACGTTTGTGTATTTAATACATCAAAATGGCATTCATGTCATGTTATTCGGTAAATTTATCACTATCCGTACAAAAAATTCAAAGATTAATTGCCCATATTTCACCAAAAGTTCAGTTCATTCTATTTTAGGAAAATCCCTTTCTTCTTTTAGGTGCTCATGATTTCACAAGCAAAGAATCAGATAAAAACTCATTTTCAATATTTCCCCGACCATTTTCACGATCTTGCGATATCGATTTTTTTCGAGAAAGATATTTGCAAAAAACATTTTAGAGAAAGCAATGTATGTTTATAGTGAAAAGATTATGTGTCCATCAAGGAAGCGCGTAAGGTCCATAAAAAATATTTCCATGCTTACCTCTGAAAGAAGAGACTTCTAACAATACTGAAAATGTATTCGGTATTTTCAAAATTCTATTTTAAGTGTTAACTTAAAGAGATTCCCGTATGGTCATTTTATTAGATTATCTAATGAAATCCAAAATCGTCTATAGATCCCACAGAATAGCCAGAAATTAATCGAATTTTAAATGTAAAACGCAAATCCAATAATCAAACACAAACAATCCAATGTAATGGCTTCTGTACACTCTACCTTGCACAAGATAATTGCACAATTTAGCAACACTATGTTTATTAATGTTAAGTTAGTAGTAAAAGAAAAAGAAATGACCCAGAGTAAATTCTGTGAGTATATAAATAAATCGTAGAAAAAGAACGATTATTGCAAAAGCGTATTTTTAATATATTTATTGGAATATAATAATATATTGAATGTGTAAAGAATGTGTTCTAGACACTGCCGAATCGCTATTTAAAATTTATTTTGTTTCTAAATTCCAATATATTAAAGGAAAATTACAACTACAACCCTCCCCACTTCCAAAACTCTGGAAAGCCCGTCGTACAGTTTTTACTACACCACAAACGCTATAAATCTTCCTTGGCCGAAAGAAAACGCGCGTTAGGAGGCCTGTCGAGCATGCCGCCCTCTCCGCTCGCGGCGTAATCCGGCTACACAAATCGCGTGCTTGGGCAGTTGGGAGCCCCGGGGGCGGGGGGGGGTCCGTCCAAGAGGCGCGGCGCGGCGCGGCGCCGGAGCCTGCGCTCGGATCGAGGGCGGCGACCATTTGTCACTGCAGGGCAAGGCTCCGCTCCGGGAGGAACCACCAGACACTGCTTCTAGGCCAGGGCTGCTCAAATACAGGGAGCGGAGCCCGCGAGCTTTTCAATAGACTAGACTATAGCACGGACTAGGCTAGAGCCGCTCGCGCCCGAGCGCGTCTTTTCCTGTCGGGATGACTCAACGAGCAGATTATCGCTTTGCCAAATGTTACTTGTTGGCCTCCCACGTAAAGGAAATATCCCTTGAAGAACAGAGAAGTACGCCGGCCTGGATAGCTGAGGTAGTTTTGGCTGTAGGACCGCACTTGCCTCAGCTAGAAAAGTGGCGCGTTTGCATCCCACCTCGAGCATGGATCCTTGTGTGTGCTTGTGTTATCCTTACGTGTCCTCCTGCAGTTACCCCAATGTAAAACAACCAAATTGGTCGCTACATGACCTAATGGTTAAAGCGCAACCACAAAAAACAGAATTAACGATAAGTTATTTGGGGAACGAGTTATAAGGGACACTTAAGTTTTTGGAGAAGAGTTGGGACAAGTAGATGTTAGCAGGGACAAACTGATGTATCTGCGTGAATAATTTCACAAATAATTTATAAAACTCCTGCTGTACTCGCCTTTAAGTGTTTAGAAGATTGTCGTTAGAACAAGGAAAGTTTTGATAGGTAAAATTATCATATTATCACGCTGTAAAATCTTAATATACGTAAAACTCAGAGATCTTTTGCAGATAGAAATGTTGACTGTACTTTATCTTGGTTGAAATTATACGTTTTATTAATTTGAATCTAAGTATTTCCATATATTTAAGAAGAATCCTTAAGGAACGAAGGATTGTTATTCAGTGGCGACGTCGAGTGAGCTATTTCTCAACAGCTGCTGAAAGTCAAGACACGCCGCTTTTCCAAACCACGAAGCCGTCTTAGGAGATCGGCGTCGTTTAGCTACACTAGGGACCCCCTTTCAGTAATCTTGTGCCCCGCAATCCGTCGTCTAAAGATCAGACCGTTTGTTTTCCACCTCCGGATATCGGGTTCCAGATCCGCCCGCTCCATTCGGAATTTGTGGCTGACAAACAGGGTTTGGGGCGGATTTTCACAAGATTCACCTGCCACACATCATCCACATATTTTCATTATCATCCATCCATCAAAACCATTCATCTCAGCAATGGACACAAAGGCTAGGCGCTGATGATTACAACCAAGAAAGATATTTCTGAGAAAACTTGCTTCCATGCCATTCTTTCAGCATTTCAGTTTTATTCATCTGAAGATTTCATTAGAGACGAAGGTTTTCCATAGCGGATACAACAGCGCACTAATAGAGCATCCACAGCTGCTGCTTTGAAGACCTGGGGGATCTTGTAGGAGTGAAAGATCTTCGCCGCAGATAAAATATTTACGTTGTACGATACTATTGCCTTATGGGAATTCTAAATGCTAACTTTTCTGATCGGCATAATGCCAGCGCAGTACCTTACAGAATTGCTTACCGACCGCGCTCGATTCTTTGTTGTAAGGTCTCTATTGTAATTCTCTGTCTTTTACAAAAATGCGAGTGGAAGATAACTTCAAGAAGTCTGCATGTTCCATCGGAGCGAATCGGAGCGGGTGGGAGCAAGTCGGAGCGGTTTAGAACAAGTCGGAGCGAGACGATACGGGTTGGAATGAGCTGAAACGGGTGGGAGTGGTGGAAGCGGGTTGTAGTAGGTAGGAAGCGTGGAGAGTGGGGGAGCGGGGCGAGGAGCGGTGGAAGGAGCGGGGGGAGAGGAGCGGATCGGAGCGGATCGGAGCGGATCGGAGCGGATCGGAGCGGATCGGAGCGGATCGGAGCGGGTCGGAGCGGGTCGGAGCGGGTCGGAGCGGGTCGGAGCGGGTCGGAGCGGGTCGGAGCGGGTCGGAGCGGGTCGGAGCGGGTCGGAGCGGGTCGGAGCGGGTCGGAGCGGGTCGGAGCGGGTCGGAGCGGGTCGGAGCGGGTCGGAGCGGGTCGCGGAGCGGGTCGGAGCGGGTCGGAGCGGGTCGGAGCGGGTCGGAGCGGGTCGGAGCGGGTCGGAGCGGGTCGGCGCGGGTCGGAGCGGGTCGGAGCGGGTCGGAGCGGGTCGGAGCGGGTCGGAGCGGGTCGGAGCGGGTCGGAGCGGGTCGGAGCGGGTCGGAGCGGGTCGGAGCGGGTCGGAGCGGGTCGGAGCGGGTCGGAGCGGGTCGGAGCGGGTCGGAGAGGATCGGAGCGGATCGGAGCGGGTCGGAGCGGGTCGGCACGGGTCGGAGTGGGTAGCAGCGGAACTGTGAGACGAGACCGACAACAGCGAGCTGAAGCGGGAAAGACGGGTGCGGAGTGGGGAAGAGGGGGCGGAATGGGAGCAGCGAGGCGTAACGTGGCGGGGCGAGTAAGCTGTGAGGAATGTAGAGCGCATGTGGAATTGCTGGTCACGAGCTCGTTGTCCGCGCACCACTCCCAACTTCCATTAGTCTTCGCTTGACATCGAAAAACCCGGTTGAAAACTAGGAACCACAAAATAAAACAACTTTATAGTTGGCTCTGAAGCATTACTCTTGAACAGGGTAAAAAGTATGAGTAGTACCACATAACACTAAATGTTTCCAGTGGACGTATTACTAGTATACCTATGGGGTTGGAGGTAAGCGAGTAATCTGCCCACCCCCCCTAAATTTTCTAACTACTATTCTTTTACACATAAATTATAATATAAAATGTGTACTTTACACATATATTTAAATTCCTTGAAAATTAAATTCAAGGCAACATTTATCTTACTTTCTCTGGCAATGTAGAGTGGTCATTCTCCACCGGGTGTAGGGTTAATAGCTGATAAATATCAACAATGACAACAGAACATATCAATGGTATTTGCTTATTAAATATACAAGGGATATTTAAGAGTGTGTTAGAAAACAATGAGGAAAACAAAAATTAAATTGTTAAGTAATTTTTACAAAAACTTCGTAGATGATTGTAATTTAGAATAAAAATTTCTGTCTGTAATTATATTTGAAAACACATTATGTTTGCAACAGTTATTGATATAAAAAGACAGTAGAATATATGTGATTCTTTAGAAATAATGATCAAATCATTTTAAGACAAAAAAATCAATTTTTATCGATTTTTTAATCGAATGATTGTTTTGATTGTCAGATTCTTTAATATAATTTATTGTTTTTAATTTAAAGTTCCTTTTTAACAACTAGTTTATAAGCAATTATTATTATCAATTCAGAATTGACATTACATTACATGTATTATTTAATTGCACAATTATATCAAATTCTCACAAACATATAAATTGTCAAAAGTGCCATTATTTTGAGTACTTACATCATTGGGATGGATACACAAATTTATTTATTTATTTATATATTTACACACCTTTGATGTTAAGAACATGATTGAAGGGTTACACTGGTTGAGATGTAGGTAACGGAGGATCTTAATATTAAGGTGTCAATTTTTGAGATTTTAAAAAGTTGTGAGACTTTTTTACATTCTCCTGGTTAAAGGGGAGAATAAATAGTCTGGTAATTCGGACTTGTTGGAATCTAGCGAGTTGGAGGTTAGGGAGAGCATGTTCGATAACGTATTTCCTTACAAGGTGAAGTTTGTAGACAGTCGTCTTCAATTTTTCATTTCATTAATGCATACCCGTATTTTGAAGGCATACGTTAATATCCGAGAAATCACCCATCTCACTCTTGTCCGTTGTTGGTAATAAAGTTGTTTCTTTCGCCATTTTATCTGCTTTCACATTCCACTATATACCTTCATGTGCTGGAATCCAAACAAGAGAGATAAAGGTGCCGTTGTTTAGTTAAGTAAATAAATGTTCTTGAATTCTTTGGATTATTTATTTTTAGAGAATCGGATGGCAATTGCATTCAAAGTAACCATAGAGTCTGAGTGAGTCAATATTTTTAGGTTTTCTCCATTTTGGGAGACCAATTCAATGGCTTTAAGAATGGCCCTGGCTTCACAAAAGATGTTGGGAAAGTATTCCGGTAACCGGAATTTATGGGAATTGAGAGGGGTTGATACAAATGAATAACTCGCTTTGTTTTCATATTTTGACCCACCCGTATATACTATTTCTAAATCTTCGTAGTCTTCATGTAGAGGATTCGGATTGGATGATTGAATGTAACTATTTGTGGATATATTAAGACTTATTGTGGAGAGATTAAACATTGTTGGACAGGATTGAACTGGACTACACAGTAAATGTAAACAAACACACGAGAGTAAGGGATCGAATGATAAAATGTTTCCTCATACTTTTTTTCAGGACACGCAAAATTTAACAGTTTGGAAGATTCTAAGTAACTACTTGAAGCATATTTACGCATATTACGTAGGAGATTATCGAAGAAACGAATCAAATGAGTTAGCAAATTAGTATTCATTAATGTAATGGTGATATGCGAAACAGATGCATACCGCGTAGTCGAACGTTTTTGGTACATAATGACTGTCATAACCAATTTTAGAAATGATGTGCTGTATTAAGCCTCTACTCCTAAAAGTTCACTCAAGAGGTCTGAATCGTAATCGAGAAGATATTGGGCCGTATTTATAAACCTCTGTCAGGGACCTGCCAGACCTAGCAGACTGGCAGTGTTCGGTTTTGCGATTTATGAACGGCCCCCAGCCAATTCAAGTCATCCCTTGAGCTCCTAGCAATCCCCCAGATGGCAGGCCCCTAAGAACGCTGCTGGCAGAGCTTCGTTAATACGACCCTTAGGGCCGTATTTATAAACCTTTACCACGGATCTGTCAGGCCTAGCAGGCTGCCAGTGTTCAGTTTTGCGATTTATTAACGGCCCCCAGCCAATTACAGACGCCCCTTGAGCTCCTAGCAAGCCCCCAGATGGCAGGCCCCTACGAGCGCTGCTGGCAGTGCTTCATAAATACGAACTTTAGTGTGTTCGAGGCTACAGGAAGCGATGAGCGCGGAGACTTGACAGCTTGCGAGATTACAGTGACCTTCAAAAGATACTTCCAGAATTTTGTTTTCATTCTCTCAGTCTCTGAGACCATACAAACTTTACTGGAGTCAATAAAATTAGGCGGCTTAAAGTCACTATCGATCAGGAGCGGTAGCTCAGTGCATCAACTGATGTCACTGCAGCGCCTCTCACCGGGAGGTCCTAGGCGGCAAGATTTTCGACACTAGCTCTTCAGCTAAATCGAATTCAGTCGCTGTCTGGAGGAGAATTTTAGCGGCCGCCTGCTCTGATCGGTAGTTTTCCGTGGTTTCTCCGATCAACACCAGGCGAATGCCGGAGCAGTACCCTATTAAACGGGCCACGGACCGCGCGCGATCTGTCCTTCCTCTTCCTTGTCCTATCCTTTCCCCTTACACACACATACACTAACATGCACTACACTACCACGTATTCCGGGAGACCGGTTGGGAGCTTGGAGCTCGACCCGGCTGAGGTGGTGCCCGGCTGGTGGGTGCTGGCTAGGAGGAAACCCAACGGTAGGTCTGCGCCGGATGTCGCCATCCAGCGGGGGGACGATCACCGCCATCTCCCGAGAAGAAACATGAACTACACTCACGGGACTAATGACCAAAGCAGTTGACGTACCCGGAAAAAACAATCAATCAATTAAGGTCATTATAAAAGTTTCGAATAGTGTTATATCTTCTCTTTTTCGCACGCAAGTAAGAATTTTCTAACCTTCGCGTCAGCATAGGAGGAGAGTATGCAGCGGAAATCAGTCAGAAAAGTGGGCAAAGAGGGAAAGTGACTGGCCTAAATATAAGGAGCATTCGAAAAGAAACGAGCCGGAGGCCTAGAAACAAAAACCATTACCCGCAGAGGCCAAGGCCAATACATCTGACATATAGGTTTACGGTTATAGGTTATAGGACATTACAGGTTACGATTTTCGTTCCTAGGCCTCTGGCTCGTTTCTTTTTGAATGTTCCTTATATATTGTCTGCTCTATAGTACTACATTTTATGCCGCCTCCCGGAATTCGGCGCGTTCCAACAGGGAAACCTCTTCCACCAACATGCCATGACTGTCCCTTCATTGCTGACCACATCCTGCGACACAGGAAGGAAAGCGTCCGAGGTCACATGTCGGCGGGCGATCTCGCGTGTTCGCCGGCTTCCGGCAGTGGAATCGAGCTCCCCGCCGCAGCGGCGCTAGGAGGCGAGAAACAATGGCCGGCGTTGTTTGGTTCAACAAAATTGATCATATGTATACACCTAACATTGGCAAGCTGACATCAATTCTACAAACGAATTTTCGGGATGATGCCACGTATTGATTTTTCAATGTCGACTGAAATATTCAATTTTATTTTTTTTTTTTTAATTTATTTTCTTCCTGTTCGGCAATTTTGCCTTTCAGGGGTTTGTACATTTTTATTTGTAATACGTAACGTTTGGGCATTCACGTTTGAGCATACAACCTCTCACTCTTGTATCTTACTACTAGCTAATTTACAGGATTTAATACTTATATTTGTAATACTTACAACTAAACAATTTGACATACAATACACAAATTTTACATACATTATACATTCTTAAATCTAGATACACTCTATACATACATTGGGATGAAAATTTACATATTTAATACATATTAATATGCTGATTTTTTTTATGGGGGTTTAAACATGTCTTTGTGATATCGAGAGCGAATTCTTTTGGGATTGTTTAAAGTTTCAATTTTATAGAAAATATTTTCTTTGACCGCGCTTTTACAATTTCTGAACTTTGGAAGGTCAAACTAAAAATAAATACTGCAAAAAAATGGTAAAATGAAGCAAGATTTGTTGATTTTGTGGGTCATTTATTTTGAATTGCATAATTCCGCAGTTATGAATCAAGCCGGATTGTATAATCTTTAAATTTCCATGCCATTAATAGGATAATATGTTATCTGTGCGTGTCCGGCCAAGTTCAAGTACGCCGAGCAATGCCAAGGATATATCTGCATTGCCCAAACTGGTGTTTTCAAGTGATATTTAAATTC
Organism: Teleogryllus occipitalis; assembly: GCA_011170035.1. Lineage (NCBI taxonomy): Eukaryota > Metazoa > Arthropoda > Insecta > Orthoptera > Gryllidae > Teleogryllus > Teleogryllus occipitalis. Next base: position 98,416 of record BLKR01002965.1, read on the forward strand.
AACAGAATAATTATTTTGACCTGAAGGAAAAATGCATCGTATCCCGTCAATACCCCCGTTTTGGGGCAGGCAAAATACGTTATATTTGTTGATACCACTTTTTAGTATCAAGATATATTTTACCTCTAGGAAATTTAATAATCACGGTAACTGTAAGAAATGATTTTCGGTACGTGAACTTACATGTCAACCCTTCTAACATTATTTTGACTCGTGGATCGCATGTAGATAGCACAATCACCAATAAAATATTATACAACGGAAAATATCGCGGAAACAATACTGGAGAATAAAACTATACAATATTTGAATAGTACTTGTTCGGGTAGTAAAAAGCAATTCAATTTTTACATGGAGAAATTGTGAAATACTTTTTTAAGTAAAATACTTTTTAGTATGATACATAGAGAATATTATGATAGGAGGAAATTTGGTAAAAACGCTTCAGTGGTTGTTATTTTGACAATCCTATACTTTACTTCATACAAATTTATTTTACAACAAACGTTCTGATCCAAGCTCTGAGCATGATTTATAAGTAAATTCTCAACAGAAGTTATTTTACGGCAAGAGTGAGATAAGAAGCATATCTAAAATTACTCTAATATTGGGATTAGTATTCTAGAATCATTATTCCTTAATACGCAAAAAACGTTGCGGGGTACGAATCATTTTATGAATTATGATTTCATTAGTATAATTTTTATTAATGACCAATAATGTCCAACACAATATAATCAGCCGCCTCCAAAAACAGAAATTGTACATTTTTTCAATTTATTAGTTAATCCTTATGTAGCTGGAGTGTGTAACCGAGGGCGCGGTTTGCACCGATTGATTCAATGGACACATGCACAGTAAACAAGCCCACGCAGATGAAACGTGCGTTAAATTGCTGCACCCGGCTGCGACCCCACTCGGAGGAATGAGATTGGCCGATGGTGCAGAACTTGCGCCGGGTGCAACGGGTTCCCGGTCACCGGCAGAGCGGAGCGCCCTCCCGCGACTGAAACGCTACACGCCTGGCGCTGGGCAATGGCCGTCACGCGACAAGGAAGTGAGAGTGAGGAGAGTGAGTGAGTGAGAGTGAGAGAGTGAGAGTGAGAGTGAGAGAGAGAGAGTGAGAGAGAGAGTGAGAGAGTGAGAGAGAGTGAGAGTGAGGTGAGAGAGTGAGAGAGTGAGAGTGAGTGAGAGAGAGAGTGAGAGTGAGAGAGTGAGTGAGTGAGTGAGAGAGTGAGAGAGTGAGTGAGTGAGAGTGAGAGAGAGAGCAGGTGAGTGAGTGAGGAGAGTGACAGAGTGAGAGTGACAGAGTGAGTGACAGAGTGAGAGAGAGTGAGAGTGACAGAGTGAGTGACAGTGAGTGACAGAGTGACAGAGTGAGAGTGACAGAGTGAGAGTGACAGAGTGAGAGTGACAGACAGAATGAGAGAGTGAGTGACAGAATGAGAGAGTGAGAGTGACAGAATGAGAGAGTGAGTGACAGAATGAGAGAGTGAGTGACAGAATGAGAGAGTGAGTGACAGAATGAGAGAGTGAGTGACAGAATGAGAGAGTGAGTGAGACAGAGTGAGAGAGTGACAGAGTGAGAGAGTGGTGACAGAGTGAGAGAATGAGTGTGAGTGAGTGACTGAGAGAATGAGTGTGAGTGAGTGACTGAGAGAATGAGTGTGAGTGACTGAGAGAATGAGTGTGAGTGACTGAGAGAATGAGTGTGAGTGACTGAGAGAGTGAGTGTGAGTGACTGAGAGAGTGAGTGTGAGTGACTGAGAGAGTGAGTGTGAGTGACTGAGAGAATGAGTGTGAGTGACTGAGAGAATGAGTGTGAGTGACTGGAGAGAATGAGGTGAAAGTGAGTGACTGAGAGAATGAGTGTGAGTGACTGAGAGAATGAGTGTGAGTGACTGAGAGAATGAGTGTGAGTGAGTGACAGAGTGAGAGAGTGAGTGACTGAGAGAAATGAGTGTGAGTGACTGAGAGAATGAGTGTGAGTGACTGAGAGAATGAGTGTGAGTGACTGAGAGAATGAGTGTGAGTGACTGACAGAATGATTGTGAGTGACTGACAGAATGAGTGTGAGTGACTGAGAGAATGAGTGTGAGTGACTGAGAGAATGAGTGTGAGTGACTGAGAGAATGAGTGTGAGTGACTGAGAGAATGAGTGTGAGTGACTGAGAGAATGAGTGTGAGTGACTGACAGAATGATTGTGAGTGACTGACAGAATGAGTGTGAGTGACTGACAGAATGAGTGTGAGTGACTGACAGAATGAGTGTGAGTGACTGACAGAATGAGTGTGAGTGACTGACAGAATGAGTGTGAGTGACTGACAGAATGAGTGTGAGTGACTGACAATGAGTGTGACTGACAGAATGAGTGTGACTGACAGAATGAGTGTGAGTGACTGAGAGAATGAGTGTGAGTGACTGACAGAATGAGTGTGAGTGACTGACAGAATGAGTGTGAGTGACTGACAGAATGAGTGTGAGTGACTGACAGAATGAGTGTGACTGACAGAATGAGTGTGACTGACAGAATGAGTGTGAGTGACTGAGAGAATGAGTGTGAGTGAGTAGTTGTTAGCGAGCACAACTTTCTAGGTCATTATTCCCGTAAGTATAATACGTATTACTTCCCAGGATAAAACTGTTTTCTTCTCTCGTTCGAAAGTAAGATCCGGCTCCGACATTGAGGTCGGCTTGCTGTTTTTCCTGTCCAAGAATTTCCTCCAGCGAGGAACCGCCTCAGCCAAGAGATGATCTAAGCTCCCGACGGGTCTCCGGGCGTGTGTGGTTATAGTATTCCATGTTAACTATGAGTGTTAGGGAAGAGGCAATGACAAGAATAAGGAACAAATAGTAGCACAGGGCCCGTGTCCTGTTTGTTATGGTTATTCGAGATTCCCTTGGAGCTATTAGGAGAAACGATGGTAAAGTACCGATTAGAACAGCCGGCTACTAGAATAGCCCGAATTTTAACTGTATCTATACATTAAATAAACTAATTAATTTTTAAAAACCAAGTATAATTTATGAATAAGAAGAAGAAACTCTAACACCGAACACCAGTTAAATTCGACCCAGACATGACGCTACGATAGCGTTGATCATCCAAAACCGTCGGGTTTACTCGGAACCATAGGATTACTCGGTCAACTATGTTGCACAAGCAACAGTGTTGGTACTGAGCTAGCGCAGCCGGTAATTGCGTTCGCCACGTGCCAGCGCTTGATGAGGCTTTTACGCGCCGCAAACTTCGCTTTTGTTTCAATGTCGCGCCGAAGAATGAAAGTTCGCTAACCAAATTAAGTTTTTCCTCTCGTTTGTTTAAGGGAGAAATTCCAGAACGACCTTGCATACTTTTCAGATTCTCTTAGTGCCAATTAGAGTTTTAAGGGATGTAGTTCACGGTCAATGGTCGTGAATTTTACAATGGTTAGATTTTTTCTTGTTTTTGATAGTGCCACAGTCTAGCTTGGTTTACAGAACATCGATGCAGTGAGTAGCGTGTCCATCTTCGCTGTCGATTCCGGCTTTTTATTTGTGGTCAGCGGCGTTTCAATAGTGCGGTATTGTGTGATCTGGGAACCATCAATCTACCGCTAATTAATATTAATATTCTTGAAACTCTTCATAATGTCTTCAAATGATATTTTTAAGGACTTTTACCCAGCCAACAGCCGGTTACCCTTTACGTCCCGATGGGACACATATTCGACCATACACTAGACCAACACACTTGCGGGGTCCTCTGATCTGGGATCAGCAGAACGCGAGGCCCTCCTTGACAACACATACAAAGTCAAGGGACAAACAATCGTGCCCAAGGCGGGACTCGAACCCGCGACCCTTGGGACCGAAGCGCTGAGTCAGTCGCTCGTAGCCACATCGGCCATCCAGGTCGGCTTCAAATGATATAATTTCTTAAATTTTGAATGCCTCTTGTTGGGACTATGGAGTGAGAGAATATTCTATGACGGCTGCCGTTCATATTACACTACTGTTAGTATTTTAGACTCTAGTTTGCGCCGTACAGGCAGTGCAGCGTTTCTAAGTCATGGGGGGGGGCGTCCATGGCTCAGCGATGTGGAATCAGCCCACTGAACACCCCCAATGATGGAAACCCAGGATATTAAAACCAAGGATTGCAGGCGGTATATGGCCCCTCGTTAAAGGTATTTCAACATTCGTCGGATATTCAATAGATCGGAGAAAATGAAAATTCAACTTTTAAGAGCAGTTGGCCCATAAAACTGTGAATTAGACAGCCTCGACCTCATATCCAATTCCCTCGCTGGTATAAGAATACATTCCGGTTAGGATCCGAATCTCCGATCGCACGGTCTACCAAGCTTTATTCCCCGATTTAATTACTGTAGCTCCTCACGTTTTATCAGCTAGAACACAGTTATCCAATCGGGATCTTCAACATCACACATTAAGTCATAACATAACTTCCAAGTGGATAACCGCGTCCAACTGATCAAACGCCAGAAGCGACTATAATTAAATCTAAGAACAGTTTTGTTCAAAATTCCACGCCCGCAACAGGGGGCGTCCAGGATTATTCACATTCGGCTGCAGACAGTGACCGCCGCCCCGCCCCACTGCCCCAGAGACGCCCACCCCCGCCCTGACCTTGCCGCGGCGGGGGCGGGGGCGGGGCCGCGTCGAGTCGCGTCGCGCCGCGCGGGGCCGATGATGAAACGGCCGCCGCGCCGGCGGCTGACAGCGGACACGCTTACCCTCTCGCCGCGAGCGAACGCGCGCCGCCGCCCGCATGCAAAGCGCGTCTGCGCAACGGGGTCAACATCCCGCCCCCGCCGGGGGAGGCCTTGCGAAAAGGCGCGCGCGCGGGTCACAGCGCGAGCGGGGGAGGCGACCGGCCGCGCCGAGAAGCTCTGCAATCACTCCGTATCTCGTCGGAGGCGTTTCCACTAGCTCCAACCCAGCTCTGCATTCGGCGAGTGGTAAGCGCCTCTTGCCTGTGATTTCAATCGACGCGTGCACGCGGACTGCAAGGACTTCTGCCCGTTTCCCTTGCTACAAGTGACCTCACTGTGCACACATGGCTTTTTAGTTCTTGTAAGAAAGAGAGAGGGGAATAAGAGGGAGAAAAGGGAGAGAGAGAGGGAGAGAGGGAGAAAAGGGAGAGAGAGAGGGAGAGAGGGAGAAAAGGGAGAGAGAGAGGGAGAGAGGGAGAAAAGGGAGGGAGAGAGGGAGAAAAGGAAGAGAGAGGGAGAGAGGGAGAAAAGGAAGAGAGAGGGAGAAAAGGAAGAGAGAGGGAGAAAAGGAAGAGAGAGGGAGAGAGGGAGAAAAGGAAGAGAGAGGGAGAAAAGGAAGAGAGAGGGAGAAAAGGAAGAGAGAGGGAGAAAAGGAAGAGAGAGGAACAAATGGAAGAGAGAGGAACAAATGGAAGAGAGAGGAACAAATGGAAGAGAGAGGAACAAATGGAAGAGAGAGGAACAAATGGAAGAGAGAGGAACAAATGGAAGAGAGAGGAACAAATGGAAGAGAAAGGGACAAATGGAAGAGAAAGGGACAAATGGAAGAGAGAGAGAAGTGGAAGAGAGGGAGAAAAAGAAGATAAAGGGAGAAAATAAAGAGGGGGTGAAAAGGAAGAGGGAGGAAGAAAAGAGAGAAGGAGGGGGAAAAGGAAGAAAGAGAGAAGGGGAGGGAGAAGAGGGAGAGAGAGAGTGGGAGGGAGGGAGAAAAGGTTGGGAGGGAGAGAAACGAGACATCCGCACTTGTTCGAACACCGTAGTTAATTCCACAGTTTCCTACTGTTACCATTATTATGTTTATCTGCAGGATGAAAATATGAACAGACTGAAAGCGCACCGCCACCCTGGGTGGGAGAGGGCACAGGCGGAGGAGTGTCTGCCGTGAGGTCGCGTGCCGGCGCTGTGGTCGTCGCAGGTGTCTCCCATTAGTACTAGGGGATGAGGGCGTCGGTTGGGCGGTGTGTTTACGCCGCCGGCGACGATGTATGGAGAAGCGAGCGGACCGGGGGAGCGGAGGTTGACAAGCGGAAGGAGGGGGAAGGCGCAGGGGACTGATGAATGAAGGCAGTCCATAACGGGCCACTACAGCACAATCACATTACAGGCGGATGACCTGTTCCCGCCGCGCCGCGCCTCGCTCCACCGGGAGGACTCTGAATACCACGTCAGCGCTGACACCTGCGAGGGGATTGACGGCCCTTTATTAATCAACCAACAGCTCCGACCTGGCGGTTTGGATTAGTTGAGATGTACCAACTCCCCTTTGTTTTATTATAGACCATTTGCCAGAGCTGCATTCTCATGCGAGGAAGAGAATGGATAAAGGGGATAAAACGATAAACGATAGATAAAAATACATAAAAACCCGTTCTTTCAGAGACATTGCAACCAATGACGACTTCGCTCTTTCGTAGCTGATCGGCCATCTGAAAGTGAAGAAACCCACTACAAACAGATTTCTACTCTGCATTTGATGTGGAAATGACGGCTATCCGATCGCAAACTGCTAATTAATTGTAAACGTTGGTACAGGCAACATTAACTTGATATACAATCCAAAAATATCCTTTTAGCTGATAATATTGTTTCAATTTTGCCCCGCTTTATTCAGGAAGGCTTAATAACAAAGAAATATGAAACGTATGTGATTGTGCATCGCAATCGTTTCTCTTCGTCAAAAATTGCATGAAGTTAGAAAAATTGGAAATAGCATCCCCCTGTTGTATAATGCGGTATCTACTCATTGTTATTGATATCCCAGAACGTACAAATATCATACTTTCAAGACATACCAACTCGACACACGAGACTAACGTCCTTTTTTTTTTTTTTTTTTTTTTAGATGTATTCAACACTATATTTTGTTTCACAAAGCAACTTTTATAAATTGGGTTTATTCAAATTCTTAACATTTTGATTTGAGTCATAAAGGTCAGAGAGGTGTCAGCTTTCATTCAAGAGGAATGTGTTTCAAAAGAATAAGTTAAAAGATACATAATCTACGGAAACAGTAAGCGGAAATAAGCAATCGCTCTTGCCTATGTCTGCTTATTTTCTCGTCTTCAATGTCAATTATTCTTGGATGTTTGCTTCTTATGAATATTTACCCTGAGAACTTTGTCTCTTATCTTACGGAAATATTTATTTTAAGTCAATTCTGACATAATCAGGAAGAGACAGAGTAATTTTATGTATATGCATCTTCTGGAACTTTTAACGGGGACTTTAATTTTCTAAAAATAAATAAAATACAAAGAAAACGTGTATAAAAATAAATCTACAAAGCACATACCCATTTTATATTTTCTTCAACACGTAGTACGTGAATACCAAAAAGCTTTAAAAATAAATAGGCTTTAATAGACCGAATGAGAACTGTCGAAGAATCATCAGGTGATCAGAAACTGTCATAAATAGAGCTGGTATATTCAAATATTTTATAAGTCGGGGAAGCTCACGGCATGAGGTAACGGTGGAAGTCAGGTGACCCAAGTATCGCAGAGGAGCTGTCTCACTATGCCAGCTATTTAAATAGTTTACAAAAACTACTTCCATCGTCTTTGCCATCGCTTCTTCTAGTCTTACCACAACAGCTCGAGAGAGATTTCCTTTAGCCAAAGCTGGCCGTTACCTTTCGACCTGAGGCCACCTCAATAGCAGTCTTTGGAACCCATGCTTTCTGCAATACCAACGTGCTGTGTCTCTTGCTAGCAAATTGCTAACTTCCTTGCAGATCGACGTGAGCAAATCCGAATGTAATTATTGTAATTTGTATAATTATGCATTAATGGCCCTCTATATATTTACAGACAGCCCGATTGTTTGTAAGAAATTGTAAAAAAATTGACTGTCTATAAATATATAGAGGACCATATATGCAGAATTATATTATTAATAATCAGACAGTTATAGCATAAGAAAATATTGTAATTTGTGTTTAACAATTATTGCATTCAGCACATACCAAGACTCTGACTCTTTGCCACTAGTGAACATTATAGATAATTCTTTTCCACAGGCGATAAGTTGTACTTTGAGCGGGAGAGAAAAGAAGTGGAGCTGGAGAAGGCGTGGCCAACATTTCATCCCAAGGCAAAGGGAACCTCAGCCGCTCCGGTCACGGGCTGCGACCTTCATTCACACTGCCAGCCGCCGCCTTGCGATACGCAGCTGATTCCAGACTTACGCATTCCGTTCGAGAAGTTCAGGGTCAAAAATGAGACGACAGTATTTAGCCTTTCTCTCGAGTTTCGTATTGAACTGTTCTTGGCATGGGATCAATACGGTTTCGTTTCTTTACCACAATTCACAGATGTTTCGGTGTTCTATTTTGTCTTCAGGTTAGTGATAAAAGTATACCTAGATATATTGGTCATCCTTCCCGATATATCCTACTGCTACACAACGCCTCGCTTACCGAACCCACCATACAGTACTTGCACGAAGCAGAATGTGTGTAGAGACCACTTTTTCCATAAAACATCACGAAAGTGGGATTGTTATTCGACGTTTCGTCTCACTATCTCCCTGAAATTGAAGGTTTGGCGTCATTTCCATTCCGTTAAACATGCTGTGAGGCTACGTTATTTCTGTTTGTAATACTCGAGCACTTGATTTATCCAACGACCCACGCCCGACAGGAGCTTAATTAGCTATGTGGCACCCTACAGGCTCCCAGCGTTGTCGGTAAGAGTTTAGCTGCTCTATTTGCCACCAGGAAACGTAACAAAAGTCTGAGTAACGTTTATCTATTGCTTTTGGTGATCCCCACTGACTAAATTTGGGAACTGACTGGGAGAGAATTTGCCGGAGGATTTAGTTTTACGAATTCAGGTGCCTTCCTCTTGAAAGGAAGTACATCCGGCTGCCCCATATTGTACATTTACGAGTACTGCATGTAAAAGATCCTCAAGCCTAAAAGAAGCCTCTGAGCTAGATTCAACTCACCTTTTTTTGCCGTTCGAGTGATATCTTTTTTCTTCGCTAGATGGTGAAAGGAGTGTAGCGAAATTTCCATAGTCAGACGGAAGAGTGACAGTGTGAGTCTCGTCACGTAAAATAAGGCATGAACTAAGTAAACATTTTATCCAGGCATTTTTACATTCCCCAAAATAGACGTGGCCACTGAGGATTTCCTGCCCTCCGAAAATTCACTCACCATTGTGGGGGTTGATCCCGCACTCTGGGGATTTATGGGTCATGATTCCATCTAAGTGCCCTGTTGTCACAATAAAATTCTTACATTGTTATATTATAATTGTTACTTTCCAATTATCCCATCACCTTCATCACTTAGAAATGCACTTCAAATGGCGCCGGTCGCCCTTCAGATATGCAAGTGTGATTTCTGAGCCACAAAATTCGTTTAGGCGACAAACTAAACACGTCCCACGCCAGCGGTAAACCCTTAGTAAAATATCGCGCGTTTTCTTTTGTTCCAGAGCGCCGCAGGGCCCGCCGCTGCTGCTACGTCCTCAGCCTTCAAAAACGCAAACAGCTCTGCGGCAGCCATGGCGAGCGATAACCCGGGCTTTGTTGACACTGAAAACACGACGGCGCCTCGCCATGTCCGAAGGGTCGAACGGGCTGTGGACACAACACCGCAAATCGCGGAGCCCTCTGGTGTCGATGAGAAGAACGACAGCAGTGCGCTGCCCTCCGCCCCCGCCGCGGACGCAGTGGATCACGCAACGCGAAGCGACGCGGTGGAGCACAGCAGCCCCCGTGACCCAACGGAAAGGCTGGGGGCTACCGACGAAGACGACGCGACGGACGCTCAACTGCCTAAGTCGCAGGACGATGTGTACAAAGCGGAGCAGTTGGCGAACGGGTCGCCGGTGAACGGGTCGCAGGAGAACGGGTCACAGGAGAACGGGTCACAGGAGAACGGGTCACAGGAGAACGGGTCACCACTGAACGGGTCACCGCTGAACGGGTCGTTGGCGTACGCGAAGGCGCGGAACGGTTCCGCCCAGTTGAAGGGCGACCCTGCGGAGAACGGAAAGGTGGCGAATGGCCTCAACGGAGTGGCGCTCAACGGCGCGACGTGCCTCTCGAAGGCCCAGGATGCGGGCGACGCGGGCGACGCCGGCAACGGCCTCAACGGGGCGCTGGCGCTCAACAGGGTATGTATTTGAAGGCGAGGATACCCCATTCTCCCCTTCACTTACCCTCTGTGTGTCTCTCTCTCTCTCTGTCTCTCTCTCTGTGTCTATCTCTCTCTGTGTGTCTATCTCTCTCTGTGTGTCTATCTCTCTCTCTCTCTCTCTCTCTCTCTCTCTGTGTCTATCTCTCTCTCTCTCTCTGTGTGTCTCTCTCTCTCTGTGTGCCTCTCTCTCTCTCTGTGTCTCTCTCTCTCTCTCTCTCTGTGTCTCTCTCTCTCTCTGTGTCTCTCTCTCTCTGTGTCTCTCTCTCTCTGTGTCTCTCTCTCTCTCTCTCTCTCTCTCTCTCTGTCTCTCTCTCTGTCTCTCTCTCTCTGTCTGCTCTCTCTCTCTGTCTCTCTCTCTGTCTGTCTCTCTCTCTCTCTCTCTCTCTCCGTCTCTCTCTCTCTCTCTCCGTCTCTCTCTCTCTCCGTCTCTCTCTCTCCGTCTCTCTCTCTCTCCGTCTCTCTCTCTCTCTCCGTCTCTCTCTCTCTCCGTCTCTCTCTCTCTCTCCGTCTCTCTCACTCTCCGTCTCTCTCTCTCTCTCCGTCTCTCTCTCACTCTCCGTCCCTCTCTCACTCTCCGTCTCTCTCTCTCCGTCTCTCTCTCTCCGTCTCTCTCTCTCTCCGTCTCTCTCTCTCTCCGTCTCTCTCTCTCTCCGTCTCTCTCTCTCCGTCTCTCTCTCTCCGTCTCTCTCTCCGTCTCTCTGTCTCTCTCTGTCTGTCTCTCTCTCTCTCTCTCTCTCTCTCTCTCCGGTGCAGGAAAATGGAGGTCAACACCTTCATAGAAATGCAGCCTCTAATGCCCGAAGCAATTGACCGTGAAATATTTATTTCTTTTCATTTTCTGACTAAATATAAGCAGATTGGTTTCGAAAACCTTAATTAAGTTCATTGTATCACATGCATTGAATTTGTTAACAATGATTATTACCAGGGGTGGATTTTAATGAAATTACTTTTTATTCTTTTCAATTTAGCACAATGCCGTTTAGAACAGAAATTATTTTATGTTATGACGAAACGAAATGACCCATTTTTTGTTATTTTTTACCATTTTTCATCGATTTAGACCAATCAGTCATTTGTTACCGTTTGACGTCACTTTAATACATTTTTCGTGGATTTCATCAATTTTAATATCATTTTAATGGTACTTGTTTCAAACAACATTTACGAGATGCAACAAATGTTACCCACAGAATTCCTGAGTAGCCTATTCGATTTGTCCACGCATATATTGTAATGTCAACCGTTGTATTATGTAATCTAAGTTACCTGTGACGTCTATCAGCGCCATTGTGAGTACGGCTGATTTTGCGATAAAGGCAGAGATTTTCTTGTAAAGAACACTCCAAACAAAAGTTTGCGAGATAAGTTCACTTGAACAAAAGGAAGAAACCTCCATTACATCAGTAACATATCCACACCTTGAGTTGTTCATCCGAAGTGAGTTTAATCAATTTTTTACGTATTTCTTCTTTGTTTTTAGAACATTTTAAAAACATTTAATTGATCATTTTAGCCATTTTTTAGGTCAACAAAATCCGTCCCCTAGATATTACCTTTTTTTCTGAAATTATTCCTTCACAACCACTCAATAGGAGAGTCTGAACACACACACATACGTAGAGAGTTAAGTGTACATTTCAACGTAATAAATGGGAAAAAAGAATCCCGGTTTGTTGAGTGAGTAAGAGAACTAACTAATCAGATGAATCGGTTATACATTATAGATTGTAAAATGTATCGAAGTGTCAATTCAGTTGAAGCGCACGTGCAGGAGTGATTACCATCTCGAGACTGGAGGGCGACGCGACGTAAAAACATAAGCAGGAGTCCCTGAATTAAACCGACCAAAAAGCATGTAGACTCGAAATTTTTTTTTTAAGAAAGTTTGGTTAATTCGATTTCCGGTCAAAAAATTTCCTTTTCGAGAAACCTAGGTTTCTTTTTTGCTTCCTGGCGCACCCTTCAGATTCTCAGGAGCGGTGCGTCGAGGAGCGAAAAAGAGAGAGGCGTTCAGTCGGAATGGCGGCAGCGCCGATGGGGTCGAACACGGGCTCAAAAATCTGCCACCGCTGCGCCGGTTTCCCGCTGCTCACGAAGGCCTTGCAACTTCCCATGGAGAATAATGCCACAGAATAGGGACTACCCACAATCCGTGCGCCAATATGTTGCGCATGGTCGCCATATTGAAAGACTGTGAACAGCTGAATGACCCGGCATTTGTCGTGTGGTGAAGGTGCCTTTTATTTCCGTTTTACTCGTACTTTGTGTAGGAAAAACATACGTAACCCGAGGGGACATTTGCTTCGTATAGGCAAATGTTAATATCGTACATAGGAAAATATTAAGAAAAATAGAGATAAAAAGCTCTTTTTCACAGAAATTTTTGGAAATTTGCGTATTAACGACGTGAGAGATATTTGAAAAAATTACATTTGTGTAATGTTTGAAAACAAAATTATACACCAAAATGAATTTTATGTCGTAATAAACTGTGCAATTAGCACTTCAAGTTGGAAAAGTTAGAAGAAAAAGTTGGAGCTGTTTTTGAGAAAATGGCATTTGAGCCGACTCTTGTTTTTCCTTTGCGCAGTTCCAAAATGGCGGTCTGCACTGCGCGGTGGCTCACTGAAAATCAAAGGAGCCGACTTTTCTTTCCGTGTAGTATCTGTTATGTGATAATGCAACATGACATTAAACCAAGCATGCTCAGGTGTCGGGCAAGGTAACTAGTTCTCTACAGTTCGCAGGCACGGCGACCAGAGAAATTGGCGCGAGATTTCAAAGTAAGGGATGTACAAAGGCTCCAGAGTAGCGGTACATCACTGAGAAAAAGGCCCCTGTCTATTAGAGAAGTTAGTTACCATTTATTGCCTTAAATTGAGGTATATTAATTCTGGTTTCCTCTATCAAATTAAATAAATTATACATTGAAATATTTTTAATATTTTAATGATATTATACACCAATCAGATTTGATATTGGTATTATCAGAATACTGATTATACACCGATCAGATTTTAAATTGTCAATTGAGAGTAAAATGAAACATTTTGAATAGAAAGTATCTTGATTTCATCGTCGAGAATGCAATAATTGCATTACTTCCTAGGTTCAGGTTAGGAGATTTAACAGACAACTGATTATCTGTTACAGCTACCGTAAGCAAAATTGTTAACTTAAGGAGACTTGTTAATTTATTTCACAATATTGCTACAACAAATAAATAAATGATTTAATAAAACAACACAAAACGAAAACACAAAGCCACTATTTCTCGCCTCGTGCCGTTTCAGCTTGCGAGTGTACACCCCTTTCTGATTTTTGAGAGGAAATGACACCCGAGTCAGGTGAAGTTACCCGTTCCCGCAGGAGCACCGGGCTTCCCAGGCTGGCAAATATGGGCGGAGTTTGACACATCAAGTTTGCAGCATTCAATTTATCACAATCTCGATATTTATCACAAGCTTGAGTACACGTTAAATATTTTCTGCATAATAATTTCTATATAATTATAGACTACAATGACCATAAAAATAATATTGTTTATTATAACAATTTTTAATGAATTATTTAACATTTTATACCCTATAATTTTAAAAATACTATATATTACAGTAACACCGGGCTTCCGAAACTAATGTCTTGACTCGAGGTTAAATTCGCGTTCCATTGTTCGAAGCACATCCAATAGAAGTGCTCTATTTCTATAACTCCACGAGTTCTCCCAAATATCATAATTATTTTAACAGCAACGTGGGTCATGTAAGTCGAGCATCTGTTGGAAAAGATCAAATGCAAATTCATTGAAGAAAATGAATGGTTTGCAAGTTCTTTGCTGACCGCGAAGCAACGCTGAACTGCACTCCCAGAAATTAAGAAACGTTTTTAAGAAACAGAATATTAAACCGAAGTTAAAAACTGCTTTGCGCATTGGCTACTTACACAAAAAAGATATGTCAGTGTGACAAATACATAGATACACAGATACAAATACACAGATACAATAAAAGGCTAAAAGCCTGTTTTTCTAAACGGATAACGAATAAATTACGATCAAAAATAATAAGGAATTAAAAGGCTTATTTCATACTTCTCTCCGGAATGAACATACTCTCTGTACGCCACGAGATAGAAGAATAAGATATTTTGGCATAAAACACATTGGAAAACAAGACTTACAAAGACTCAAGGTTGGTTTTCGTTAATCGTGAAAGCCTGCAGCCCGGAGCCTCGTAGCTCACTTAGACGAAGGCCCTTAGACAATTCGTCGCCAACTGGTACTTGGAAGTATTAACTTAAAAAACATTCATTTCCCCAGTCAACTGTGTCTAGTTTTGCAAGTTGAATAGAGCAGAGTATAAATATCCAAAAATTAGATAAATCAACATCAATTTAATGAGAGTTTAAAAGTTTAAGTTGCAACACACTTCCATTTTTACTTAGATTGACTCTTTCAGTCAACTCACGTTCAGTTTCTCCTGAATATACTCAGCATTTTCAAAGAATTAAAGAATGGAGGAAATTGTCTCCGACTTTACAATTATAAATTATAATTAGAAGAATTTATTTTAAATATTAATTATCAGAACAAAAACTACTGCAAATGAAAATTGCATTTGGACTCTTCTTTCTCCCCGATAACAATTACACAACACAATGAACCTGAAGCGGAGTTACAGTTTCTTGTGCATGCCCCCGCCTGTATTACAATCGTTATCTTTCTGAATGCTAATATAGAACATAATATCGGCCAGGTCTGAATATAAGACGCTTAAAACTCCTTCTGCTCATATGTAGCACGAGGTGAAGGTGGAGAGCGGGGTGAACAAAACACTTGCGGGCTCTTCTGCCATTTCGTGCTCCGCGAGGAGGAATCTACTCGCTACGGGAAACATCGACAGCAACTTCGCGATCCTGAGAACGAAATCTCTTCTCATATCATATCCTAGAAATCTTTTATTCTTATATTATGAGTTGTAGTATATAATGTTGAGATCAGTACTAATGATCTACAATACTCTTCTCGCAATCTCATCTCTTAAAATGGATTTTACGGGTCATATACAATTAGAAACAGTCTTGTTTGTATTGTCAATAATTTGCTGGAAAAAAATTAATTTGAAGTGGAAAAATGATACTAACGCAAAATATGTTGCAAGATAACTGAATAATTCCAGTTAAATAAAATGTAACTTTGTACATCTTGCCGAAATGGCCTTGAATTCAAAATTCATAAGCATATTTAGTCGAAAATTATGGACAGTACAAACAAGACTGTTACTAACTTTATGGTTGTAAAAACTCACTTCTACAACATTTGTTGAGACATTTCTCTATTTACGTCGCAAAAAACGCATGTAATACTAATACAATATAAGAAGTATTAAATGAAAGCAAGAATTTTATTGAAACATTTTATTCAGAAAATTCAAAATCAGTTCTAAATAAATTTTGTCATGACTACATAATTAAATTTTGCACATTAATATTAAAAATTAAATTTTATTATTATTATTATTATTATTATTATTATTATTATTATTATTATTATTATTATTATCTGAAACCACGGGAAGGGGAAATTCTGATTGTTGAAGCTCAAAAGACATTAATCAACAGACTTCCGTTTTAGATTATCCCTTTACCTTAGCATAATAACTAATATTTCCTTTTATATTGAACGTAGTTTTCAGCATTGAAAACGTTAACCAGAAGGACGATGGTTTTACTGTTTCTGACCTTTTCAAAAAAAATTACTAATTATTGTTACAATTCAAGGTTGATCCGTAGTTTAGGGTGGCACGGTTCCTTTGGTTCCTTTTATGATTCATTATTTCTCGCGATTCCTATGTTTATGGTTGCGCGGTTCACTATAAAACTGAATTGTTTATGTTCAATGTTAAATGAGAAGAAGTCACCTGATAATTTATTGGCGTGGAATTGTGTGTATTTTCGCATTTCAAGTCTTCTTCAAATAGGTTTGTGTGTCTACTGAGATGAAAGGTATGAGTTTTCTTAAAAGTGAGTGTTACCTTTAAAATAAATTCTCTTAAAAGTAAGAGAGGTATATAATACAGCGTGAGCGCCGAAGCGACAGCGGAGGCGCGAACCAGGTCTCGAGAGCGAGGGCCGGAAGGCCCTCGCGAACGTAGCACGTTGGATCCGTCGGGTAGCGACGTGCGATAGCACGTCGCGGACCACTCGGTGAAAAAAATGCGTTGGTTAAAGAATTGTGTAGGTTGTAAAATTAAATTTGTAGCGTGAAAAATACGAATAATCAGTTCACTTAATGAGAGTACGTTGCTACGTGGATTTACACGTACAGGGGGCTTTAGAGCAGTGGGGTAGTTATTCTCCCGATCAACCTTTAATTTAAATAATTATATTTATTGCTGTAACATCATGAACTTAACTACACGCGACTACTACGTATAAACAAGGATTCAGTTCATGGAGTCGATTCTCTTCTAATGAACCGAATCAGTGAATGAAAGGAACCGTGCCACCCTATACTTCGGATTTACCCAATTCAATAGCAGAATTTAAAAACGGTACAAGTGTAAATAAACCTCGAACAGATGATGCCAAAATTATAACATTATAACATTCATTAATTCTAACGACTATTTTCATTTATGTACCTCAAGAATTCAATGAATTGTTCATCATCAATATCCTTGAATTTTTCTGGCAACAGATTCGAAACTTCTAAATCAAATTTTCACTGACTTCACCATACGCGCGAAGAGTCTAATTGCGCTTTGAATGCGTTACTGTGCGCTTTCACTCGTTTTAAATCGTGGATGTAGTCAAAATAGCCAACGAATTGCGAGCTAATTTCAGCGAGTGGTAAGTAAATAAATGAAATAGTTTTGATCCTCAGTAGGTCGAGCCTACTCGCGCCACACCTCGGGTTGAAGGTGAGCACGGCACTGGTCTACTTAAATGCCTATTAAAGAAAGAAAGAATTATTTTCTTTATTTCAAAATGTATACAGCACACTAATTTATTCTGTAAGTATTTTTTATCTTTATTAATATTCTGTTTTATTTTCATTTTATCTTATTTACTTAATATTTTCAGCGAACAATTTTAAAAGAAAAGTGGACAAGTCTAGATAAGAAAAGAAACTATGTTAGAGCATAAACAACACACTTATAGCTTGCGCTAGTAGAGCACAGTCATAACATTACGGTCTACATGCGTAAACTATATATGGGTTGTGATTCACACAGTTTTTATGTACTAGTCAGTATAAATAACTGTAGATGTACAATATATGTTAATTCGTCACATGAGCAGCATACCTGAGGATGAGTAAAAGGCATCGCCCCTAAATGTGAAAAAAAAACGATTCAATTATTTTTATGAGGCGTGTCACTGTACTCGCTCATTGTACAATGCTCTCGTTCCTGCAGGTACCCGTTCTTCGCTTGCGTTCTCCGATCTCGAAGCGTCGAAATCGATTTGTGAATGGTGTCAGTTTAAGCAATAAGAGACCACTGTGTTGACATATTTGACATTGGAGTATGCGGAAAAGAAAACGGAAAAAAGGGATGCGATATGAAACTACAAAACGCACATGCGTAATATCACTATAACTTACCTCGCCAGTGCAGCCATGACTGTCAAATTTGGAATTCTTTTTTATCTAAGATAACAAATTCTTTCACCATCACTTCTTTTACCAGAAGCAGTCTTTTACGTCAGCTACATATCACTCAAACGCTTCAAACACTTTCAGTGCTCTACCGTAGAATTACTAATACACACACTCGGTGTTCACACTCCGAGCAATTAAAATGCGTCGCGATCAGTTTTATTTTCTGAACAACTCCTTCACGCACATCAAAACCTACCCACCTGATCCTAAATAGAACTCTAATCGATATTTTTCTGGCAACATTTTATCACATCCTAGTATATCCCTTACGATGCATTTGCATCATATTACATCCCCACACAATAGTGTTACGGCAACTCGAATGTTCAAACTCGAAAACCTTTTACAGAGAGGTAGCGAAAGTTGATCGGCTACCACGAAATGGTAAGAGACGTACACAACGCGAAATTGAACAAAAGACTGAACGGAATGAAGGGCAGCAACCCACCACGACAGCTCCGTTTATGCTTCCCCTCCACCCCTCTCGTCTTTCCCCACCCCTCTCCACGAGTTATTCACCCCTCTAGAGCCCCCTTTGAAAGACTTCGAGGCGTTTCAGTTTCTCGCAGAGTTGGTTCACTTACGCGAATTTTAGCATTATGAAGTTTACATAGCAAACGGCGGTGCAGTAGCAGCCATGAAACTAATACTTGAGTGTCTCCAAGGATTGCTGAAGGTATGATCGATATTATCTTTCCATGAAATGAAATTTTATTTGCAATTTAAATTGAACACACTTTGCAGAACTATTGTTTTTAACTATACGAACATTTATATTTTTTGTGCAGTCCATTATAACCGGAATTATAATCTCATCTATTTATCTCAATGTTTTGTGGAATAATCTGAAGAAATGATATTAATAAATATCTCATTGCTTGTATATCAGTGCATTTACTTTGATTACTGTTCAGGTACAATGTAAGGATTAATCAATTGGAGAGTTTAAACAATTAATGTTTCATTTACATTAACTAATCCATTCTGGATTAATATTCAATTTATTCCCTCCAAATATGGATTACTTTTTACTTTCCTGTCTTACTTCCTAAGAAGATTAACTATTGTAATGGTGCGCCGGAAAATGGCGATTTTTCGACAGAAAACTCTTATTACCGGACCTTGGTAACGAAAAAGGCGATAAATAAGGTTTGAAAGAATACGGGGCCACTGTGTCGGCCTTCCAGAAATTAAAAACGGCCACAGAATTTATTATGGGTATTAGAATTTATTTTTAGTATTTTAAGTCCATTTCCATTTTGTGTATGTTTGTGAGGAAAAACAATTTCAAATTCAATAATAGTCACATTATTGTTGTTACACTAGAAGATGTATCTGGAAACTTGTGCATATGTTTAGTTGAAGTGATTGGCTGACACATTATCTACTTAATTACTCTATTCAGAGTTCGGAAGCTTCCGTAATAAAAAAAAACATCAGATTCTCTCTTGAATTTTATGAAGAATGGAAGTTCCAATTTTATTGAAAAAAAATTTGTCTTAGAGAAAATTGGATTTACAAGTCGCTTCCGTGCGCAAACTTCAAATAGGCTGCCGTGACATAGCAGACACTGCATTTTTCCCTAGTGCGTTACTCCACGTTATCGGTGAAACTGTCAAGTAATCGTTTGAGGGAATAGCATCGCGTGCCGCGCACTAGGGAACTTTAATATTATAAGTGTTTTGGGATTCTAGTCAATCAATCTATGAAATAATGAAGTATGTCCTAAATATGCAATTTAATTCAAAATAGTTTCCGTGCTATACAGCGCCGTAAAAATTAATACTAAAGAGAATCCGAAAGGTATGAAAATAAATCTGAAATGCTCGAACTATTTTTTTATCTTCATTATCAACTAGTGTCGCGTGCTTTATGTTCCCTAATAAATGATATTTTTTTCAGTTTAGTTTTAATATCATGAAATAAAAAGGTATTTGTACCTAGCATTCGTTCTTGGAAATATAACAGTGAAAGCTAAAGCTGATGCTTCCGACATACTCATTTTCTGCAGCCCCCACACCAACGTCACAACCTTCTTTAAATAACCCCGTAAATTATTTCTCCGGTTTAGTAATTGATAGAATTATTCTCTCTCTGATGAAGGTTGCCTCCCCGCCCCCAAAAAATTAGGACACAAGATATTCGATGAGATCCCTGAAAATCACACCCCAAATTATTCTCGCTCAGGACACTCATGTGGGCAGATATGATTCTTTCGCAATGAGTACTTTTAGAAATATTTTTTTAAAACTCGCTACACGACACAATGTGGAACTAGAATTGTGGCAAACGACCTCGAGTACGCCTTTCTCTCATTTGAATGTGCATTCTACGCTTCGCTTACGACGTCAACTTCTCGCACTCAAACTACTAGATAACTTTACTAATTTACCTTGAAAGTGCTTGCTTGTAGCTTTTAGTGTACGCAGCTGGCGATTACGACATTGGGGTGGTGGTGGTGGGGGGGAGGGGGATGGCTCCGTACAGCCATGACCACTCTGCCGGCCCCGACACGTACCGCGTCTTATGTTGCACCGGCGGCAAATGACCGGCTGCTTGTAGGCCCCTTGGCAACGGCAGCAGGTTCAAATGTCTGTTGATTTACAACGCGACGCGGCCCAGCAACAGGCAGATACACTGCAACATTGGCCACTAATTGCGGGCGCGTCCTGGTCCGATCCAGTGAACGCGATCGAACGTACTAGTTTGCGCGTGAGAATGAAAGTCTTTTGAAAGTAGTGTGTTCGCCTGTGCATGAAGCACAGCAGCCTTTTCTTAGGTTTTTACGCATTCTCTTCAACACCATGCTTGTGTTTGTTGTCGTATGGTGATGCCAATTTATCTCTTAATCCCGGACACAACAAGGTATTCGTGAACTGCGCACATGCCTTCAGCAAAGACTTTCCAAAATCTGGTCAGTTTGCAATGGAAATGATGCTGGAAGCATTAGTTCAAACACCGCGCCCATATGTAATTAAAAAAAAACACATTTTTTTATGAACGAACTTTTTTAGATACAGAATGCTTTTTGATATGTATCATGACATTAAGAATAGAGTTCAAGGATACCAAAATTAATGTTGCTATCTAATCAGACAACAATAGTCCAATCTGAAAAAATATAAAAATAATTAATTGAGCATCCAAGAATGTTTATTTTCTACGCTATGGATCGTGTCCACCGTTCATTTTTACACCGCTGAATATCATAGTAAATATTTAAGCTGCATTTTAAATACGTACTATATTATTCAACAAACTAATTGAATATAACACATAAAGCACTTGATAATATTGAAGTACTCTGGTTTGCGACTCATAATGCTTTCCTCAAACCGACCTAGGTGGCTCAGGGCATCAATTGATGCCACTGCAGTCCCTCTGACCGAGAGGTACCAGAGTTTGAGTCCCGACGGTGGCAGGATGTTCGAAATTTGCACCCAAATAAGGAGGTCAATCGTAAGCTTACAGCTTGTCCTGGCTGGGGCGGTGCCCCATTGGCTGGGACACCTGGAGGAGGAAATTCCGCAATTCGTCGTGGAGGACTCCGCCGGATATCATGTTCTATCCAGGAAGGAACACCGCCACCTCTGAGGCAATACGTACTATATACTATATAACGTACGTACTATATAACATGACGTATCCACTTGATTTCTGAGACTAATGACCTGCGTAGTTGAGGTGAACGAACTCAAATACTCACTTTCATCACATCCCATTATTGCTCCTTCTAAAAATATGGGATTTCAACGAGCACGAGACCTGCGCCATTCTTTTAAGCGTCATTTACGGTATTCGAGGACAAAAATTAATAAAACAAAATTGGTACTATTTTTGGAAAAAAAATTAAAATGTTTTTGAGGCTTTATGTAAAGTACCCTCAAAAATCAAGGTATCGGGTTGAAACTTCCAAAACTTCCGAGTTTGTCGAAAGCGATCAGAATATATCAACTTTGGAAAATCAACTGAACGGTTTAGGCGCTATCGTTGACTAGGCGTACCTAGGCGGCCATAGACGGCCGGCCAGACAAATATAAAGACAGGCAGGCAGGCAGGCAAGCAGGCAGGCAGGCAGGCAGGCAAAAGAGCAGACACACACACACACACACACACACACACACACACACACACACACACACAGAGGCAGGCCGACAGACGTTTTGTCGTCAATCGATGTTTCGCTACAAAACATGAACTATGGCTACATTACATGTTAGAGGAAGTAATTTACTATATATAGCAACAGGGGTTTATCCAATTTTTCATTACCGTGGCCCGGGAATAAGACTTTTTTCCATCGAATATTCGCCGTTTTCCGGCGCACACATTTCCGATTACATAACTTCGTCTTCTCACGAAGTAAGTGCGTGTAAAAAGCAAAAGCCGTACTGTGCTTGCAGGCGGCGGCGAAGGCGGACGGCGCAGGCGGCGAGCACGGCGGGGCGCCGGCGCCCCCGGCGGGCGAGGCGGGGCGCATGCTGCGCAACGCCGTGGGCGTGGGCGTGGTCTTCATGGTGCACTTCACCGCCACGCTGGGCGTCACGCACCTGCAGAGCTCCGTCAACAAGGAGAAGGGCCTGGGCACGAGCGCGCTCGCCGCGCAGTACGCGGGCCTCGTGCTCTCCAGCCTCGCGCTCGCCGTCTTCCTCATCAGGTGCGACGCCCATCCTCTTCCCTTACACACACACTTACACTAACATGCACTACACTACCACATATTCGGGGGAACGGTCGGGAGCTTACAGCTTGTCCCGGCTGGGGCGGTGCCCCGCTGGTGGGAGAGTCCTGGTTAGGGGGAAACCCCACTAGCCGACGGTAGGTCGGCGCCGGATCTCGCCATCCAGTGGGGGAAGATCACCGCCATCTCCCGAGAAAAACATGCACGACACTTACGGGACTAATGACCAAAGCAGTTGACGCGCCCGGAAACACAAAAAAGCAATTAATCAATCTGCGAACGATTTGAATGGGTTCACTGGACTAGACGTAGTGCAGCAAACATGCTCGTGGGTAAAAATTCCCTACTTGAAAAACTCAACATATCATGATTCCATGGCCTGAAGTTTACAGTGGAGAAAAAACTTATTTCTGTTGGATTTTTTGAACAATTATACTAATTTACTGCAGCAATAATATGACCCATTTATCAACGGTCAGAATCGGGTCATGAAAGAATCCATTACTTTCAGAACTCAACTGACAATGATTGTGACAAGTGGACTGAACGCATTAATTGACCTTCCTCGGTTAAGGTATTTCATTTTTTGCGAGAATGGCGAACGATTCAACTGAAAACACAATGAGAATGACATTTAATTTCCACTTACTTGATCATGTTTACTTAAATTTATTAAAAATCTTGGTTATTTCTCATTCCTTACAACATTTATTTTGGGGATGAATTGTCACAGATACTTTAAAAAGCATAAAAACAAATAATATGTCAATATCTATTTGTAATACGTTCATACGTCAATCATGCGAAAAAATCGTAATTTAGAAAACATTACAAATGAACTTGAAAAATGTTGCCTAATGTCAGACATGCTCCGATAAGTAATGACGGTTACATTTTCTCCAGGCCTTCGCATTTGATCAAAAACATTTTTCAAGCTCAAGCATATCATTCATAAATTCTCTTGACAATAATATTAATTTTCATTGATTTACATGTTTTGAAATATGAAAGATGAGGTTATGAAAACAAGTTAATATGATTGTGGAGAGTCATCTCAAACGTGCTTGACCATTCACTATAAACACTTAACACAGTGGTGTACACATTCTATTTAGGGGAATGAATTTTTCATCTTTTCGTCCCTACACATCACCAAACGACGTAGCGGTTACCAGCTGACATGGAAACCCTCTTTATCATACTCCAACACGGAGCATAAAAGCAAACTGCTGAGGGGACATGAATTTAGTGATTCCCATAACATATAGTCCATAGGCCTTTGACATTTTGTATAGCGATTGTGGCATAGCAGATTTAACACAGCGGCCGGGCTTTAAGGACGTTTTTCAGCTCTCTTCACAACGTTGTCGAACAACGTGGCGGTACCGTCAACATCCACAAAATAAATCAGTTTACGGTGACAGCGAGTACGGAAGCATCGATCGACAAAATGCATGCAGCGCGTCCGACACAGCTGTCATCTCCGGGAGACAATTTCCACGGGCACTCGTCCGTGGAGGCGCCGCCTATCACCGCCCGCGCGCCCATCAGCGCGATGGGCGATGGTGCCCGCCCGCGGCCTCCGCCAACTTCTTCGCTCGCTCCCGGGGCAAGATATCGGAAAACTATTACTCTCGGACCGTCAGCCACCGCTTCGGCGCCAATGAAAATAAAATACAAGCGCATTTTTTTTCCTCTGGCGACGGCTGTTGAGAAACAAAACGGGCTGTGGTTAAATCCGCTCGTCTGTCGCGAGGATTAGAAAAACTTGGTAACAAATTGAGAGCTCTTATGCTACAAAGGCATTTATTAGGTAACGACAGAATCGAATGGGTGACGTTGTAAAGAAAACGGCAGAAAGATATCTGCTCGAAAATAAAAAAATAGAGAAGGTCGACATGTAAAGCTTCACATTCTACATTAATAATAGAATAAAAAGGTTTCTGATGAACCAATAAAGGGTTTCTTCCAAATATTTATTTAAAATTAACCCATGTAGTTCAATTAATGTAATGGTTCAGTAGTGGAATAATTTATTTAATTCATGGCACACATAATCACGGACTTTTTTGAACTCAGAAAGAATTCCATGCGAGTCATTCTCGTATATTCCTAATAATTTTTTTCAGAGTATAAATCGTATATTTTTTTTACATTTCAGGATTTCATCGAATAATATGGCAAGGATCACGAACAGTTTCTTCTTACCTAATAGGCATATTAACGAAAGCCCCTTCTCTTTTCAGATGAAATATGTTCTTTAGATGTAAACTTTGCTTAATGATATTGTTATCCTCGCCAGTATCTTCTCATACCCATGGAGCGAGCAAGGGGGCGGGAGCGAGCAAGAGGGTGGGAACGAGAAAGACGGGAGCAATCAAGGGGAAGGGGAGCAATCAAGGGGAAGGGGAGCAATCAAGGGGAAGGGGAGCAATCAAGGGGACGGGAGTGAGCAAGAGGATGGGAGCGAGAAAGAAGATGGGAGCAATCAAGGGGACGGGGGCGAGCAAGGGGACAGGAGCAAGCAAAGAGATAGAATGCAGGGGCAATCAATATGACTGGATCAAGCAAGGGAGCGCGGAGAGCAAGGGATTGACTGAGGAAGGGACGCAGAGAAAAGCTGCAGGAAGGGCGGGCGGAAGAAAGTCCAAACCCCTGGCTGGGCTTTGACGTCGCTTTGCGTGTGTGCCCGCCAGCAAGCTGGGCTGCAAGTGGACGATCGTGGTGGCCATCCTGTGCAACGTGCCGTACATGGTGGCGCAGATCTACCCGCACGTGTACACGCTGGTTCCGGCGGCCTTCTTGATGGGGCTGGCGGTGGCGCCGCTGTGGAGCGCCAAGTGCACCTACCTGTGCGTGGTGGCGGAGGCGCGCGCCGCGCTCACGGGCCGCGCGCTCTCCGCCGTGCGCGACCAGGTCATCGGCGTCTTCTTCATGGTCTTCCTGCTCTCCATGGTGTGGGGCAACCTCGTCTCCTCGCTCGGTGAGTAACGTGCACGCTTCTGAACGGGACTCCCCCAGGCATAAATGCTTCCACTCATTCCGGCTCTCGTGGCTCATGGTGTCGATTGATGTCACTGCAGTGCATTGTGTTCTTGTCTGACCGGGATGAGCCGCGTCTGTGTCGTGGTGGCTGAGATTTCGACCATCATGTTCTTCGGAGGTATACTGTTGTATAACAGCCATACTGCTGTATAGCAGTAGTGTAGCTCTGAAGAAGGCCACGACATGATGGCCGAAACGTCAACCACCACGACAGAGACGCGGCTCATTCCGGACAGCCAAGAATGCAATGACTCCGGCCGCGGAAGCCTATGAATCCACGACACTGCAGTGCCTCTGACTGAGAGGTCCTAGGGTTCGAGTACCGACGGTGGCAGGATTTTCGACACTAGCTTTTCAGCTAGGTCGAATTCAGTTGCTGTCTAGAGGAGAATTCTAGCGGCCGGCTGCTCGGATCGGTAGTTTTCCGTTGTTTCTCCGATCAACACCAGGCGAATGCCGAAGCAGTACCCTAACACATGAATCTAAACCGCGCACTTACTTTCCTTCTTCCTTCTCCTATCCTCTTCCCTCCCATTACTTAAAAGTACTACTACCATACATGTCGGGAGACAGTTGGGAGTTCAGAAAATGTGCGGCTTGGACGGTGCTCCATCTCGGGGGAGATCCCTGATTGGGGAAACCCTGCAAGCCGGCGTCGGGTCTCGCCATCCAGCGGGTGATTATCGTCGTCTCCCGCAATAAAAAATGCACTACGCTTACGAGAATAATGACCTTAGCCGTTGATGCACCCTAAAACACTAATCAATCAAATCAATCAATTCGTCTCTCTTCTTCTTTATCCTTAATATTTTTTCATTTATGTTCCCTTGTGCATAATTCTCCTTCTCTTCTATTTCAGTGTATACTCTATTCCTCTTTCTGTGATGGTCAGACCTATTCCTCTTTCTGTGATGGTCAGACCTATTCCTCTTTCTGTGATGGTCAGACCTATTCCTCTTTCTGTGATGGTCAGACCTATTCCTCTTTCTGTGATGGTCAGACCTATTTCTCTTCCTGATTGAGATTCCTTTGGATTTACTCAATCACTTAACACACATGGACGGTCCCTTGTTTTGAACTCTGTCAGTTCCACCAGTAAATGTACAGTTTGCTCCCCTTAAATGTTTTGACTATGTGTATATTAATCCAAATGGGTAGGTGGGAGATCAGGTTCTATGACTGAGTGAAATAAATGAGTAAATGAGAGCGGTAATGCTGATGAGGTGAAAAGAAGTGTCGAAGATGAGAAGTGATTAAGGGAAAACTGGAGAACTCCGCCAAATCTGACAAAAGCTAACTCCTACAATTTTTCTCTGTGGTTTGAGAGCCCACCAAGTATTAAGGTCATTGGAGCTCATGAGTGATGATCTTATGAGTAGATACAGTTACGATAATGAGGTGAATTGTGATGGAGAGTTGGTGGAGTGAGACGCAGGGGAAACGGGAGAATTCCGCGTGGATAGGTCTAGGAGTTCCAAATCTTAAAGTTCCGCGTGTTTAGGTCGAGGATCAAACTCAGACCCCAAAGGCGGATGGTGTTTGTGCTAGCCATGAAGTCATGAGGTCCACCGATATTATCGTAACACTAATTTAACCCATTAGCGCCGAGCGTTGCCTTTTGGCAACGGAAATGGCCATGTTTTTGTAAAGCCCGCCAGTGAACACGTGCGCGCCAATTTTCTTTATGGAACATCTTAATCAATTGGAGAAGCATGCTCCATGTGACCGTGGTCGATTTTGATTGTTTGCTTTATTGACTCCGTGTCCAGACGTGTTGAAAGTTTTAGCATCGCAAATTTACTTGAAAAAATGGACATTCGCTTCGAGTAAGTAAAACTTTGAGGTGATCTTTACGGCTTTCTATGTATTTTCTTCCTAATAACATTAAAAATACTTCAATTCGTATGTAGAGTAGGTTTTACGTAACATCTAACTAGATTTGGCCATGCCTCACGTGTTTCAACTTTAGTGTTAACTTTTAGCAACGCTAGACGCTTGTAGTTGCTTTATTGTCATTCTACATCAATTACGTAATATTTTACTTCTGGTAACAGAAGAGGCTTCTCTCTTGCTGAAGCGCTCGATATTCTGGAAAATGATGAAATTGAAGCAGATATTGATGATATTTTTATCGAGCCACCCGAACCGAACTTTGACACCGATCAAGATTCTGCGGAAGAAGGTGATGAGAGGTAGGCTATATTGTAACTAATATATTTTTTAATATTTTACTGCTTTATTATTGTTTCTATTACTATTATCATTACTATTATTATCATTATTGTTATTATTTAGATTAGTCGAC
Source organism: Teleogryllus occipitalis (assembly GCA_011170035.1). Taxonomy (NCBI): domain Eukaryota; kingdom Metazoa; phylum Arthropoda; class Insecta; order Orthoptera; family Gryllidae; genus Teleogryllus; species Teleogryllus occipitalis. Next base: position 126,260 of record BLKR01002965.1, read on the forward strand.
AATCTTACATCTCGACAATTGCGAGCTGGCGCAGAGATAAAACTGACCAACAATGAGAGGGTGGGTATCAATTACGACGTGGACGAGACGTTGCCATCCACATCTAAAGCGAACACAGCAGCATCAGAGGTTGGTAGGCGTGTTCCAACTAGTGACTGTACAAAGAATTGGATTGAAGAGAGGGAAAGGGAAAAACGTGTCTTCATTCCTCTATGGGAAGAAGGCGCGTATTTTGACTTGGAGAAACCTACTTTATTTCCAGAGCCGAATTACTTGAAATATAAAGATATGCCCATCACAGAAATCTTTGAAGAGTTCATAGATAATGAACTTATTGAGCACCTAGTTGTGGAAACAAATAAATACGCTGCATTCTTGAATTGCCCTGATCCAAAAATAACTGCAGATGAAATTCGATGTTTTATAGGTATTCTGTTTGTTAGTGGATACAACACACTACCATCAAAACGGCATTACTGGGATACTGGAGATGATATGAGGAATGTAGCTGTCTCTCAGGCTATGCGAAGAGACAGGTTCCTTCAGATTTGTAGATTTTTGCACTGTGAAGATAACACTAAACTAAACAAAAATGACAAGGCTTGGAAAATTCGACCTGTTATGGAGATGTTAAAGAGACGATGCATTGATAACTTTGTACCAGAAGAGAATTTGTCGTATGATGAATGTATGGTAAAATACTTTGGGAGACACAGTTGCAAACAGTTCATTCGAGGCAAACCAATCAGATTTGGTTATAAAATATGGAGCCTCAATACTAAAGATGGCTACTTGGTAAATTTTGAACTGTACCAAGGGAAGGGGCCTAAAGGAAGCCGAGAGTACGAAAAGTTATTTGGAAAAGCTGCTAGCCCCCTCATAGTTTTACTCGATGAGCTTCCTGTTGAAAAGAGGCAATTGAAATATACTTTCTACATGGACAACTTATTTTCCTGCCCTGCTTTATTCTCGTACTTGACATTTCAAGGTTATTCAGCTATTGGAACAATAAGAGAAAACCGTATTCCTAAAATTTGCCCATTGACTAGTAAGCAGACATTCTCAAAAAAGGACCGAGGTTATTTTGAGACTGCAATGGAGAAAAATGACGGGCAGTTATACGTCCGATGGATGGACAATGCAGCCGTGACCATGATTTCCTCTTCTTGTGGCACCCAAGAAGAAGGTAAAGTAAAGAGATTCTCCCAACGTGAAAAGAAAAATGTAATGATTCGAAGGCCGAAAGTAATTGCAAAATATAATTCATACATGGGAGGTACAGATCAAATGGACCAAAATCTCAGTTGTTACCGCGTTGGAATCAGGAGTAAAAAATGGTATTGGCCATTGATTACATGGATGCTGGATGTGGCAATTCAAAACAGTTGGATTCTGTACAACAAAGTAACAAAGAAGCGAATACCTCAATTAGACTTCAAGAGAGAAGTGGCCTGTGTATATTTGCGGATGTACGGTGCGCTGCCCAAAGCAGCGGGCAGGTCAAGCTGTTCACCAGCGTCTACAGATAGCCGAGTGTCGGACTCCATACGATTTGATCGAATTGATCATCTTCCTCGGCACATTGAGAAGAAGAAAAAGAGAAGATGCGCTTTACGTGGTTGTACATCAATTGTGAGAACAGAGTGTGTAAAATGCGTTGGATTGTGCATTGATTGTTTCATCCCTTTCCATTCTCGTTAGTTCTTTTAATAAGTTTAATTAAAACGTAAATATTAATATACACTATCAAATCAGTGAATAAAGTTTGTTTAAACTGTATACTATGTGTTTTCATTCAGAGTCAAAAAGTGGGTAGTGTAGGCGCCTAGCGTTGCCTTTTGGCAACAGTCATTATTTCAGTCATTATGACTCCGATTATGTTGAAATCAATTTCTTTATGCTATATTCTACGCATTGAAGCCATGTTCCTTAAAACTCTAAGAAAAGCGAAAAAAAAAAATAATTTAGGCGTTAATGGGTTAAGTAGTAATTGTAGGCTTGCAACTGACCTTCGCGAAATGGGACATTAAGAGTCCGACGGTGACTTTTTTCGACTCTAGTTATTAGCAAATCAAGGCCGGTCACTTCAAGAGAATTCTTAGCTTCTCTCATCTTGGTTTCCTTCGATCAATTTCCGATGTAAACCTGAAAATTAAGTTTAACAACGGATTGTACCCCGTGCACGATTTTTCCTTCCTCACTCTATTCCCAGTTCCATCCCCAGGGCCTATGATCTAGAAAACTTCACTTTCCACATAATTAAAAAACTGATAATTGTTTGTTTCTAGAAACGTGAAAATTAGTATATTGGTATTTCATTTGACAGATATTCACAAACCCTCTGCGGTCGTATTAAATTAATATTACAACGAGTCAAGCAAGAAATATTCGACATGTAAATTGAACCTTCAATATACTCTTAATGGACTTAAATTCAGAATACTTGAAATTAGAAACAATTTAAATTTTTGTTGGAAGCTTAGATAATGTATTTTTCCTAAAATGATTTAAAAATACAGTTTAGTATTTGTCTTATATATGCACCTATTTTTAGCAAATCATGATACACTTGAATATTGGCTTTACTGCGTTCCAAGTGGCTCCTCGGATCTTTTACTAACGTAATTACTGGTACATATTCTTCACTTCTTTTGTTACCCCTAACCCTTGAAGAGAACCCGTATCTAGATAGTATTTCTTTTCCCCAGAGACAGCTCAAAGGCGTTAAAAATCTTTCTGGAATATTCCCAGCCATCAAATGTTAAATTGCTTATTATGAAGCAAGATATTTAAGTTTCCTAATGCTATTAATCTAATTACAATAGTAATTATTTATTAGTTTATCCTAAGTTAAACTTTGAACTCCCACAAAGTTTCTATGGAAATGTATTCAACCACCATTCAAGTTGGTTACAGCTACAGCAGTAAAAAGCACAGTATCTTCACGTTGTAATTTCTTAAATACGATGTCTGATTTAGTGTACCCAAGTCTCCAAGTAGTTGCCCAGAGTCACGAAGCATTTCTACTTTTTCCGAGAAGTGTTAGCTGTTACAGCGGAGAGCAATAGGAGTCTCAGCCGGAACGAGCAGTCCGCCCCGAAAGTGGGGTCGTTCCTTCCGAAAGCTCCCATCGCCGAAAATCGAAGGAAGCTGGGGGCGGCTGGACCCTTAGTGCAGTCAGCGGCATTAGAGTCAGAGGCGAAAATTCGACGCGATGAAGGCAATCTGCCGAGTGGGCGGCGCGAAGATGGCAGCAACGAGCAAAAAAGAAAAAAGGCGCTCCAGATTCCCCCGTTTTAACAAGGGGCGAGTCGTGCGCTTACTTCTTTCAGGAATATGGCATTAAATTCAACGCGAAATCTCCGGCGCTCTCGAGATTTCGCAATACTGCTCTCTGAGTTTACGCTATTTGCGACGGGGCTTTTATCTGACGCCAAGACATTTTTTATGAATAGCTCTTTAACGTGGGGTCTCGCGAAACAACGCCGTAGCTGCTCTCATTTTACGCAAAGAACGTTTATCTCATTTATTAGGAACTTTCAACATATTTCCTCTTTTGCTTTGCATTTTATACCACCCGTTCGTCTGTTCTTCCTTGGGTTGCACACTCTTTGCCGTTACTCTAATATTTCCGCTCGCATTTATTTTTCATTTGCCCTTCACAACAATTAAATTCTATCTCATATTTTAATTACCGCCGTATTACTGCAACATGTTTTCATATTTAACAATTTAAGCGCTTTTGTTCACCAGATATATGAAATACTGAGAAAAAATTGTTTTTGTAAACTTCAACGGAATTTAAAAAAACAATAAAAAAGTTATCGTTAAGTTAAGACACATAAGAAACTGTTCTTAAAGGCGCAAAATGGAAAGTTGGTGCGAATAAGTTTCATTCGCGCAATCATGCGAATGTTTTGCAGGATTTATAACACATGCCTGAACATGCTCTTTAAATAGTTCTGCGCTTCATGTCCACCTCCATTGACACATTCAATTCATTTCGAGGCAGTGTTTTATTAGTTCCCGCTGTATTATTTACATTCGTATCATACGACATCTTGTTACAATCTGAGATTATAGAATAATTATTAAGAGGCTCTTATCCAGGACGAGTTTTGTAATAAGATGTAACGATACGATTATCGTACAACACTTTATTAACTTTGTAAACATTCTAAAATTATTTTCCTTTATGTTTGAGACCATACACCCTGCGAAAGGTGACAGACTAACTTTAAAAAGATTGATTGATTACCGATTCTGGGCGCGTCAACTGAAAAAAGGCCATTAGTCTCATAATGCACGTTTTATCGCTGGAGGTGGCGGTGATCTGCTCTTGCTGGATTGAGAAATCCTGCGTTGACCTACCGTCGGCTTGCGGGCTTTTCTCAACAAAGTATCTCCCAACAGCGAGGCGCTGCTCTGGCCGGGACAAGCTCTAAGCTTCCGACATGTGTTGCTGCATAATGTCTTTGTGTGTGTGTGTGTGTGTGTGTGTGTGTGTGTGTGTGTAAGTAAGGGAGAGAAGATCGAGCAAGGAAAAGGAAGTAAAGATCGTTCTCGGTCCGTGGCCCGTTTGTTAGAGTACTGCTCCGGCATTTCCCTGTTATTGATCGGAGAAACCACAGAAAACTACCGATCAAAGCAGTCGGCCGCTAGGATTCTCCTTCAGGCAGCGGCTGAATTCAACCTAGCTTTGTAGCTAGTATCCAAAATCCTGCCACCGTGGAGACTCGAATCTAGAACCTTTCGGTCAGAGGCACTGCAGTGATGTCAATTGATGCACTGAACCACCTAAGTCGGTCGGTAAGAGAATTAAGAACCCTTATGTTCCAATAATACTTATTACGAAACGTACTATAGTTATTAATAGTGGTCACTTGTGTTCTATATAATTAATTTTTTTGCGTCAATGATCTCAAGTTTTGTAAAGTTGGACTTCATACAATCGAAGTAGATAAAAATTAAGTAACTCGTCGCTCTCCTCTGAGCTCCCGACGTGTGTATCGCTCAGTAATCTTTAAGTCAACCCTTCAAAATGCGCTTATTTGTTCACATGTTAATACAGCGGAAAAAATCACAAAGTTCACGGACGAAAATTATATCCTCTTTCCTTAGTATAGTTAGGTCATAAACCAAAAATATTGTGAACATGCCACATCTGAGAGTGGATAATTCATTAATAAAAAGTTTGCGGCGTAATAAAAACTTGCGAACTACTAAGTCTACCTTTGTGCATGGAATCGCCGCTAAACCGCTAGTCGCGAACACGCTTGGGTCTGGTCCCTCGACTTGTGTTCAAAATTCCAACCCGATGATCAATATGCAAAAGGTTACTTCAATATTAATGTTTGACTCTTCAAAAGTTGAAGAGGAATTGCAAAAAGTATGGGGGCTCTAAAATCTTAATACTTACGTTGAGGAGTGTAGTTATTCACAATGCACCGCTCAATTAACGGCTTTATTTTTCTTCTTAGGATGCATTTACAAAATAGTACTAGTCTATTAACCTTAGCAGTTGACGCGCTCGGAGTCACTAACAATCAATCGATCATTTAAGAAAGATAAATTACTTTTAGAAAAATACGGAAAAGTATTAGTGAAATAGCAATCACAGTATTCAAATAAAAATGTCTCTCGAACACCATATCCAAAAACTGTAGAATCACCAACATACTTCTGAATAACACAAATAAGTTAAAGGAAAAGCGACAAACTAACGTAGCGAAGCCAAAGTACATCCAGCATCGCATTTGGTGCTTTGGTACCTTTTAGTGAAGGAGTGCGCGTATAAGTAAGGTAGTGCGAGAGTTGAATGCTGTTCTACATTGAGTATTATTGCTTTTATTTTAAAAAATACGAATTCCCATTTTTTTCTTGTATCGACCCGTATTAAACGAGGTTGGATGCATCGAACCCCCTTACATTCTTCTCGACAACATACAGCATATAGGAAACCTATCTGGAATAATTTCACGTAAGTTACTTAAAGATAACGATTTGATAAAGATAAATATTTGCGTACCAACGTTTTCAATGATTTATCGATTTTCAATAATGGAAAACACTCACTTCTGAGCAGCTGAGTCAATAATCTATGTTGTTGTTCAATGGTTACAAAATGTTGAACGCTTTTTAATAACTCTCAATAACGTTTCTGCAACGTGGAGAATATTTTTTCTGTGATTAAGTAATGTCAATATATACTTATAATTTCATGAGTTTTCCAAACATTCCAAGTAAGGAGGAGACTAAATTATCGGAGACCCGCTGTAACAAGTCGAAATGGAGCCCCTATCTGCTATTACATTAAATTAAAAATCTGAAGTCCAATTGTCATAATAATACGGATATGAAATGGATAAAATGATCTTGGAATGTGATTTGTATACCTATCTGCAGAGATCCGTATTAGATGCTCCTGTCTTCGGGGTTCAAGTAAGGTGCATCTGTTTCGCAAGTCTACTAGCCATGCGCAGCACATTCTAGCTACAAAAGAACATAAGCGAATATGTTGTTATCGTTGTACGCGTTTTTCATTTATGTAAGAAAACAATTATTTATAAAGTTCGCGTTTTTGTAATCAATAGCATCTTGATCTTTTTTATAGCAATCAGTCGCCAGTTCTTATTCACCTACTGGCCCCTAATCAACGTCTTGATCATCAATGACCCCTTTCAAAAATGCATCGACCGCCGGGGCCGATATTGAGCCAGTTGGGACCCCTGATTTAAAAGAATATCATGGAAAGTTAGCATGAATGTGTATCAATCTAAGGTACAAGACAATCGCAACAATTTTGTTTGTCAGTGTCTCACTGGATATTCCTTACGCCAGGCTTAAAGAGTCCTGCTTGTAAATTGTGTAGTATGTGTTATTAAATCAAGGTATGGCAGTTACAATCATGAATATAACGCAAATAACAATAATATAAAAAGTCGTTTAATTATCAAGCGATGAATTATCAAACGAGACAGTTAGGCCTCAATTGATAACTAATTAAATATTTTAATAACATGTTTACTAACATTTTATCTACTGAAAATGTATCTAAAAATTCCAAACTTGTAATTTTTTCGTCTATCGTTGTAATTTATTGTTCCAAATTTGTAATTTCATAGTTTTTGACCTCTAGATAATCAAAGTAGATAATATAATCCTTTTTTACTGCAACGCGCCTAATACCAACAGAGTGAGCGTAGGGATCCGCGCGTGGCCGGCCCTAATGAGCCGCCGGTTGATTATGCGAGTGATAGGAGTAGTGGTCTCGGCCGGCGAGGGGCGTGCAAGGGCAAGGGCGCCGTTGCGCCGAGGGGTCGGGGCGGGGCGAGAGGAAGGAAGGAAGGAAGGGCGCACGAGCGCGATCTGCGGCCACCCCTCCCCCTCTCCCTCCCCCTGCCACTGCCACTGCGGCGGCCGCCTCGCGCTCGGCAGGGCGTCAAATTGCCCCGGCCCTTATCGCCCGCCGAGCGTTGACCTAGTTCGCTCGCTCTGTGGGTCGCGCAGTGCGCTTGGGGCAGCACAGTGCCATGCCTTGCCACGCCACGCCCCGCTCCTTACACACCCACGCTTACAATATACTTAAATTTCCGGTACAAGTATTTTCTACAACAAAAAAGTCCACCAAAATAATTGTAGAAGACTGTAACAAATATCGTCGGCAAAACTCAATGAATTCGAGCAATGCGAGGTTCGAGCGATGCGAGGTTCGAGCGATGCGAGGTTCGAGCGATGCGAGGTTCGAGCGATGCGAGGTTCGAGCGATGCGAGGTTCGAGCGATGCGAGGTTCGAGCGATGCGAGGTTCGAGCGATGCGAGGTTCGAGCGATGCGAGGTTCGAGCGATGCGAGGTTCGAGCGATGCGAGGTTCGAGCGATGCGAGGTTCGAGCGATGCGAGGTTCGAGCGATGCGAGGGATATTCATCTAAACCTATTAATTTCTCTTCTATTCAATTTTATATTAGTTTTTACTGTTATTTTCTCTTTCCCTCTCTTACACTAACTTTTGTCACTGGAATGCTTCAATTCATCTAATTTTCTTTTTTATTAACAGATTAACTAGTTTTATTTATTAACTTAATTTTATATTTAAATTCAGTTTATTGTAAATAATGTAATTATTATTGTTAATAATAATAAAACTTTATTTCTGTCGTATTTTAGCATTGCTGACCGCTGCTATTTTCAATTAGGTTACAAAGATTCCGACAGTATTAAGGTTGTTCACACTTCGACCTAAACAGAGATCAACTATTATGTATAAAAATATGTAATGTATAATAATTTGATGTACTTACAAACGGAGTTCTGCCACCGGTATCTTTCGTAAATCAGTAAATATATTATTATTTTATTATTATTATTTATTATTATTTATATTATTATTATATGCGAATAGCAAGGGGCTTGCTAAAGCTGGTGGGGCTATTGTTATTGCCCCAAGCCCTTTGTTTAGTAATTAATAAATTAAACAAAACTGGTAGTAAAAGTATTAACTTGAATTATTTATTCATTTCTAAGAAGATCTCGGCAAATAAATATTCTCTGCAAAAACTTTATTTTGTAGAGATTAACTGTAGTTAATAACGATCAAACATGGCAAAAAGTATATTGTATTAAAACTGAAATTAAATTAATAATTGTTTATTACAAATTCTTCGGGCTTGCTTGCATACATGCATCATCGCATGTTCGGAGTACATTTGAATATTTCAAATACTCATATAAATTTCGTAGTATACTGAATGTTTCCGAGTCGAAATCACGAAGTGCAAACAAATATCATCAGGGAATCGTAAAACACTATGAAGATATATTGGCACTAGTTTGCAGTTTGATGGAGAAAACTCGTAATTTCCTGCTACTGATAGAAACATAACCATTCATAAAAAATACTTGATATCATCAAAAGTGCCTGACAATTTTAGTGTACTAATATTGCTTGAATATCTTAATAACTGTCCCGCGTTTTTTGTTGCTTTACAAACCAGCAAGACATTATATTCAAGGTTTTAAAAATACTCATAATGATCAATTTTCAGTTCGGAATTATAATAATCTTTCAGATAGCAAATCATTAGCAGAGTCGTGATTTTTTTTATTAAACTTTCATTTAGAATCTGTTCTTACATCAGAACAATAAGTAAATTTGTTGATTAGATCATTAACAATGATTGGCGACGATACTCATTTGTATCTCTGGTGATTTAATGATAAAGGTCACATCCTTGCTGCTTTCCATGTGCCTTATCAAAACAATTTTAATACTTCTGTTTATCTTTTAAGATTATAGTTCTTTCCAAACTACTGGTAAATAGCAGTTTCTCAGATGATGGTTCGACTTTGCAAGAAAGGCACATGTAAATCAATTTTAATGAAACGACACTTTGTTAGGCAAAAATAACAAAATTTATGAACATGTAGAAAAAGTGTTTTTAAAGTTGTCTTCTGTTTCTTACCATGTCTGTTGTCTCAACAAAGCGTACGCAGTTGAAAGTAGTATGAAAAGACATTTCTAGGGAGATAAAAATATGGTAGCGATAAAGTGAAGTATGTTCAGATGCTTCAAATTTTGATAAACACTGGGAAATAAAATTTATCAACTATTATGAACGTTCATGTGGCTGATCATTGTGACCATAATGACATTATTGTAAGAATATTAGTTATTTCTGAATTATTCATAAATAACTTACTTCTTCGTAAGTCGTGCATTAGTAAATACACGATATATTATCATCCAAATGTAAATGAGACTTTTTCTGCCGCCCCAATTTAAATATCTGGCCACTGTGCAGTGCTGCTCTGCTCCACGCCAGGCAATGCACTCCCGGAGTTTCCTCTTCGCAGAAATATGTTGCGTCGCTGCGAACATGTCGAGCGTTTACGTTACAACCTAATTTCTATTTATGGCACGTTGCACTCTGCAAATTATCATTAATATCGTTACAGATATTGTTTGTGTGTTTATCGATTATACATCGTGTTGAGGAAAGTGCTGAACACATAAACAAACACATGTACAATATTTTACTTATCTATTTTCATGATATTTGAAATCTGGGTAATTATTTCATGACCTTGCTATTTTTGAAAGCAAAATTCTAGAAATGCGATTGACTATATAATTGATATTGACTGAAGAAGATATTCATTAGTACATTTCGTGATTTAAAGATGAAGGTCTCATCCTTGTTGCTTTTCATGTTGTGCCTTACCAAAACTATTTTTAAATTTCTGTTTATCTCTTAAGATTATGGTCTCTTCCAAACTATAGGTAAATACCTGTTTCTCAGAAGATGGTTCGACTTTAAAAGAAACAATGAATTGCTTAATCTATGTTGCGTGGTAGGAAAACTTGTGAACTTAATATGCAAGGCGAATCATTAAGGCTACGTTATGCATGTAAACTGAATAATGGAAACGACCCTAGACATAGGATTGATTACTGCCTTGGTGATGAGTAAATGATAGAAGGCTTGTAGCATTATTAAGGATACTGTTAATCCGAGCCACTTAATCAAAGAGTTGGCGGGAGAGTAAGGTACTTCCAATTTTGGCCGCCCATGAGATTTAAAAACTCTTTCCATACTATGAACTATGGAGCAAAAGACATAAAAATTTATAAAATATTTTTAAAAAATATATTCAGTGCATAATTAGTTTCAATTTAGTTTGAGACGGATTCTTAATTTACTTTAAATTATTTGAACGTACACTAAGATATGACGGTCGAAAGAAACAAGCAATGGGGAAAATATTGTAACATCAGTTAATCATAAATCCTGCGATATGACTACTTCAAAATGCATCGTATTTTGTTTTCTTACATTTATTCCGTTATTAACCTGTTGCATCGCAGTTGATGGATTCTTAATTCAACTTGAGAATGAGAGAAAGCATTTCAAAATGGGCACGGTTATTGAGCCCGTATTACTACAAGATACATTATAAGTAGGTGGTTTGATTAGGAATATATTAATTTTCATGCTATTAACCTTTGAGCGGAAGTAATCGATTTAACTGGCACAGCTGTCACTTGCAATCTCTATTTTCCTTAATAAATAACAAATTGGTTTTGAGTCGCTGACTCTTTCATTAAGTTGAAATGCGTATCAGTTAACTTCAAACCTTTGAGTGAATGTAATGGTGATGTATGTCAGACACTTCGCGCCTGATTATCCAACCTTTTGTAATATACATAAATTTTTACTTAGAGTAATACAAGAGACTGTATTTGATGCTATTAAATGATAAAATGTGTTCACACACTCTACTAAATTGTGGACTAGGGCAATTTTCTTGTGTTATTTGGAATGAATTTGTTCGTAGAACTTGAAAAGGCTAATTTTTCCTCTAAATTAGTACTGTAAATTTTTTCCTCACTCAGTTTTTTTTATTTTTCAAATACTGAAAATATAATTCTAGTCTGTCTCATTGTTATTTTAACAAACAAAAAAATCGCCATTAATGCCAACAACTTATTTATAATACGCGCCACTCGGGTTCATTGTGCTCAAATACGTTACCTCGCCATGAATTGTTCCATCGGTACAATGGTGTTGAAAATCTATGGAGTCGAAATTCAAATTTTAATTTACTAAGCAAAAAGATAATTTGCTATGTTAAGTAATGTAATAATAATGAAAGACTAGAGTTGTAAGATTATAATCTCACATAATGTTTTTCCGTTTGCAGTGGACAAAAATCTTGATATTTTACAGCAGCTTTGCATCTCACTACGATATTTGAATATGAACTTTTGAATTATTCCATTGGAACAGATTATATATTTTTAATGAGTATTGAATTTTCTTAAATATTTCACAATTGATTACAATAGATATCCATTCAGTATGTTTAATTCTTCAAATTTTACTCCGATATCTTACAACTACTGTTGTAATGTAGCATCACTACTTCGCTCTGTATGACTGAAATATTTACTGCATTGCAGTAGCACTAAAAAGTGTTTATTTGTGAGAAATATTTTTACATTAAATTTTGCAAAAGTTGGAGTTTTTCAGTGTTCATGAAAACGTTTAAAAATTCTAGTGAAGCTAAACGTTGGCAAACGTGGTACCGCTAACCTTCACAACTGCTGAATAAGTGTCCTCCGATAAGTCACCGAAAGATAAGTAATTGTGGATGCTCCCGAGCTGAAATGGTCTGCTAACCAAGGATGATGAAACGGTATCATAACAGGCAACAATGTCGTAATGCAGCCCACCAATTTGTAAAGAAAAATACTGCAGCGATTAGAGCAGCAGTAGCATGTTCTCTTCCAGCGATTGACCTCCACCAGAGCATGAACGAAACACACTCATTTGTTTTCGAAGTAATAATTGTGTTTCTGATTATTCTTCAACTAACTCTTAAGTGTAAGTTCTAAAATAGAGGGAACGATGAATGCGAGATAATTTTAGTATTTCGTCAAATATTTTCGTGATTAAATGTTAGGTATTTTACGAATAATATGCAACTGAGCTAGAATTACTGACGGTTGACTTTCAATCGGCAGAAAAGCACCACGAGCCTAATAGCAGCTATGAGAATCATGTTTTGTTATTCTAGTAATGTACTTGTACGTTATTTGTGTTTCAGAAATGAGTAAAAATCAAGTATATTGTTAGAAATCCGTTCACAACAAAAATAATTTTGGATTTGTTTATTAAAGTACACTCGTTCAGGTAAAGGTATGTTTTATTTGTTTTTTATAATTTATTAGAGTAACATGACTCCAAACATTTTAAAAGCACTATTTCTAAGGAGGATTTCGTTACACTCCTTTCAACAAGAGAAAGAAGGTATTACTTGGGCGACGAACCAGGCGATTTGAATTAGTTCAGAGGCATCATTTAGGCTTGAGGATCTTTTTTTTTCTTTTCCTAGGGCTTTTATCCAGCCGACAGCCGGTTGCCCTTTACGTCCCGAAGGGACGCATATTCGACCATACACTAGACAGACACTTGCGGGCTCCTCTGATCTGGGGTCACCAGAACACGAGGCCCTCCTCGACAACACACACACACACACACACACACACACACACACACACAAAGTCAAGGGACAAACAGCCATGCCCAAGGCGGGACTCGAACCCGCGACCCTTCGGACCGAAGCGCTGAGTCGGTACTCGCTCTTAGCCACCTCGGCCATCCAGGTCGGCCTTGAGGATCTTTTACATGCAGTAAATCTACTAACATGGGACAGCCGGCTTTACTTCCCCTCCGAAGGAAGGCGTACGAAGAATTTTGTCGCCCTTAAAAATCCACGACTTCGATCGGGTTTGAACCCCCGAACTTGGATATAGCAATTTACGTAATGCTGCACGTAAAAACCGCTACACCATCGCCGCCATGGTGTTAAAGGTTATTAAAAAACTAATTTCCTGTTCTCAGAAGGGTTAAATCCTGTTTTTCAGGCGAATAATGGTTCACAACTGCTTATATAACTGAATGAAAAGCACACAATTTCAAGAGTGTGGTTGTATAATAGAAGTTCATCAATCCACAAAGTATTTTTAATCGAAATTTTCAGCTATTTATCTTTCTTGTATTAGCAATACGAGAAAATATAAAAACACACACATTAATTAAAATAAATTATATGTATGCTCTGAAAAGTTCGTTTAAGTGGGAAACAGTGAATAGAAGACGACAGAACGCTACGCATACAAAATGTACAAATCAATTGACAAAGGTCCATTCTGATTTCTGCAGATTAAAAAACATTCATAAAACCTATCTTTTACGGCATTTATCATTTCTTATTCTTTGCATATTTTTTGGTTCATTTTCTCGTTTCTTCTACTTTCTTGAACCTCGGATGTCTTTTATTTTCTCGCTATGGAGTAGAGAGAAATTTACGTAATGCTGCACGTAAAAAAACGGCAAATTTTTGGCAGGAAAACTCTCATTACAGGGCCCTGGTAACGAAAAAGTAGATAAATCCAGCTAAATTTAGAAAAATATCTTCTAATACGTTGTTTAGCCACAATCTTTGTTTTGTAGGTCTCTGATGACGAAAAATCCAAAGTCGGTTAAACATCTGTCTGAATAAAGCTAGCGGCTAGAGCGATCAGCCTATTTTCTTCAAAATTGATATTCCCCACTCGATATGGCTGAGTCGCGGGTCCTTGAATTTGAAATGGTGTTTTGGAACAATGTGAAATTACGAGAGACGAAGTACGTGCTGTTTAGCCCCACAAGTTCAGTTTGTAGTACTCTTAGTAGTAGGATTCTCGCAGTCATTCCATATTTAAAATTCCAGAACGCATTTCCCTTTTTTCCTTTGTGCTTCATACCTTCTCTCCACGTCATTTTCTCACTCAACTAGATTAGTTTATTTATTTATCATTTTAACAGAGTTCAATATTATTTGTTCCCAATTCCACAGACTTAACTGCAATATTGAAATTCACTATTTGTGTACATGCATATTAAACTAGTAGTGCTACGACATAGCACATATTGATTGTAGTTACGTAGCAGTTGTTTTTCTGGTGTCAACAATCCGCACGTCTAAGCTTGAGTCGAGGAACTATCGATCTACAAAGCATTGTGGCATCGTCATTAGAGGTAGAATCATTAATGTTAAAGCTGACGCACCGGTTACGCAAAAGTCACCGGTAGTGTTTTAATGATATTAGTATGATCGGGGAAAACATTCTGTAGGTTGTAAATAACCGTTTTAAAAGCGAAATTAGCTTCTCGATGAAACTCAAATTCGAACGCCCAGGTCAAAATTCGAATATTAATAAGGGACCGAGCATAAATTATGCCATCCAGCGGGGGAAGATAAACGCCACTTTCCAGCATAAAAACATGCATTTCACTTACAAGAGTTATGATCTTAAATCGTGGGAATTCTTATTTGGTGTTCTTATGAGAAGAAATAAGAGGTCATCTTCGTCAACATATTTTTATTAAGATAGTCTGCTTTCGACGGCTTTGCCGTCATCATCAGTCTTCTAGGTACAGAAAAATATAACAAAATTACAAATAAAATAAAAGATAAGATAGAAAATTAAATTACAATTGATAGATACATTTAAATTTTAGTTACAGATATCAGATAAAATTGCGAAAATTGAAATGCAACGGGAGGATTAGTAGCAGTTCAAATTAAAAATTATAAAATACCAATAAAGAAAGACACATATGATTGCAAAAAATACGGAACTTATAGTAGATAGAATTGCAAAAAATGAAACGCGACAGGGGGAGGAAATTTGATCGAGTTGTTAATTCAGATAATAGCAGTTCCGAACTGCTATTATCTGTATTAACTTATTATTAATTTTGTTATATTTTTCTGTACCTTGTAGACTGATGATGACAGCACATCCGTCGAAAACCGGCTATCTTAATAAAAATAATATGTTGACGAAGATGACCTCTTTTACTTCTTCGTTATGACCTTAGTAGCTGACGTGTCCGGAATCACTAATCAATGTTGTTCCCCGGCAGTGCTGTCGCACGGGGAGAGCTCGCCGAACAACGCGTCCGTGCAGGGGCTGTGCGGCGTCGACTTCTGCCCCAACAGCGACGCCGCCAAGGACAACCCCAACCTGGAGCGGCCGCCGCAGGAGAAGATCACGCTCATCATCGGCATCTACATCGGCTTCATGCTGCTGGCCGCGCTCATCGCCGCCTGCTACGTCGACTCGCTCACGAGGTACGTGCGCACGGCGACCCCAGTTCAATTCGATTCACTTCAATTCAGTTCAATTCGATTCACTTCAATTCAGTTCAATTCGATTCACTTCAATTCGGTTCAATTCGATTCACTTCAATTCGGTTCAATTCGATTCACTTCAATTCGGTTCAATTCGATTCACTTCAATTCGGTTCAATTCGATTCACTTCAATTCGGTTCAATTCGATTCACTTCAATTCGGTTCAATTCGATTCACTTCAATTCGATTCACTTCAATTCGATTCACTTCAATTCGATTCACTTCAATTCGATTCACTTCAATTCGATTCACTTCAATTCGATTCAATTCGATTCACTTCAATTCGATTCAATTCGATTCACTTCAATTCGGTTCAATTCGATTCACTTCAATTCGATTCGAAGATACT
Organism: Teleogryllus occipitalis; assembly: GCA_011170035.1. Taxonomy (NCBI): domain Eukaryota; kingdom Metazoa; phylum Arthropoda; class Insecta; order Orthoptera; family Gryllidae; genus Teleogryllus; species Teleogryllus occipitalis. The sequence continues at coordinate 142,351 of BLKR01002965.1, forward strand.
TTACATTACGTGGCAACACTCGGGCCATCATGCCTTCTCTTGAGTCTGACCACGCAAAAAATTAAAAGGTGTGCATGAAAATGAAAAAAAGAGTATTAATTGTAATAAAAGTTATTATTGTAATTAAACTCGAACTATTAAGCATTTTTTAAACAAAATATGTGGTGTTTTGTTGGTCTATTAACTCATATAATTGAAGTCAAATTTAAAAAAAAAACTGTTACAAATCTTCAGCATTCTTCAATTTTCCTTCAAAGTACCAACTGAATTTTGTACTTTACATCACTTATTTCCTTGAAATATTTTAAAAATAAGTTATCTATGGTAACATTTTAACATATTCATTAATAACTAGGGAAACGTATTAGTCCACGTGAAAGTAAAATTGACCTAATTATATGAAGGGCCCGTTTCTTGATAGTCCTATGCCACATTTTAAAAAAAGATAATCTTACAGACATACTCGCCGCCATATCGATTTCTACATTTTCTACTAGTATTGTGGTGCTGCTACAAATAATGACGCTATACCATGATGGAAAAAGATGGGCGAGTTACTACGGCGCACCAATTTTTGCTCGTTCTGCGCAACACCAATTTGCGTCACGAACCACGGTACTTCGTTTGAAATGCCAGACCAGACGTCGGCCGTCATGTTGCATGGAGAGCGAGATATGTTGATAAACATTTTGAAAGTGATATGAACTGACAATTTTCAACTGTGACCAACCGTAAATAACACGAGGAAGGTGTACAAAATGCAATATTTAAAAGAAATGCTTCATATAACCATTTCAATCAGTTGTAATAAGATAATTTTGTTATGTCTGCATTTAAAATTCTCGCTAATATTGTGACGCAAACTGGTGTTCGAAATTTACCGGCTGAAGTCACATACGATGCGCAATAGCTCACCCTCTTTCCACCATGCACTCTACTATGGAGACATTAGCGATATTTTACATGGCATACCGCACAGTAATGGACTGTATATCGATCTTCTGGTGCGAAACGCGAATTGCGCATGTGAAGATCAACAGAAATGTAGATTGCAATACCGATTTGTCGTGCAGAAACTCCCTACTTGTAACGAAGAGTATTTTACGATTATTTGAGGGTTGTGCAACCTGACCAGGAGCTTGACAAAGAAAAATCGATTAACATGAAATCGTCTGTCTGTCCCTATATGGTTAACCCAAGCACCTAAACAGTTCACACCATTTTCTCAAAAATTAACATAGCCCGATCGATCTGAGTGCACACGAGACCCAGCGAGTTTGAAATGTATTTTTTTTTTATTTTGTGGGTACTTCACACGAAGCCTCAACCTTTTGTAAAATGGTCCCTCGTGTTTGGTTGGTTGGCGCGCAGGTACTCGGAGGGCCAGCGCGCGAGCAGCGCGTCGGGGCTGTCGACGCGCGGGCTGCTGACGGCGACGCTGGCGCTGCACCGGCGCCGCGAGATGCTGCTGCTGGTGCCGCTCTCGCTCTGGCTGGGGGTCGACTACGCCTTCATAGAGGCAGAGTACACGGCGGTGAGTCAGTGCAACAGCCCCCTCCCCCATATATATATATATATATATATATATATATATATATATATATATATATACAGACGACGCACATTCGCAAACGAACGTCGCACATTCACAAGCAATCGTCGCACAATCGAATGCAAGCGACGCACATTCGCAAAAAAAAACGTCGTACATTCACAAGCAAACGACGCACAAGCAAGCGACGCACATTCGCAAGCAAACGACGCACAATCCAACGAAGCGATTCACAGTCGAATGCTAACAATACACATCCGCAAGTGACACACATTTGCAAACAAACGTCACACATTCACCAGTAAACGATGCACATTCGCAAGCACGCGACGCACATTCGCAAGCACGCGACGCACATTTAACGAGCGACGCACATTAACGAGCGACGCACATTGGCCAACGAGCGACGCACATTGGCCAACGAGCGACGCACATTGGCCAACGAGCGACGCACATTGGCCAACGAGCGACGCACATTGGCCAACGAGCGACGCACATTGGCCAACGAGCGACGCACATTGGCCAACGAGCGACGCACATTGGCCAACGAGCGACGCACATTGACCAACGAGCGATGCACATTGGCCAACGAGCGACGCACATTTGAGAACACGTGATAAATTATAAATAAATCTTTCCTTGATGCAAATATCATGTAGTGCCCAAATGATCACTATAAGCGAATTTTTCAATTTGAGTAACCGTTTATTTCAATGCTGACTTTGCAGTTTCGGTATTGATACCATTTTACTACATATTCAAGAACATTGAAAGTATGACCACATATTTGCAGTGGAGTCAGTTTATTAAGAGTCGCTTCACTTCGCTGCAGTTTCCACACCGGAGCCAAGATCCAATATACTGACGTTAATGTGTCCACGACCAATATACTGACCTTTAAGTGAACAAATACAAAAAGGACATGTGACGTCTGTCGTGAGCGAGAGGTGTGTGGAAGTTGCCATTAAAATGGACTTGAGTCTCACCTCCTTGTATTCTCAAGGAGTTGCGCGAAGGGTTTTACCTGGTCAGCGCATGACCACATAGGAATGCGCAAGACCGTCGTAACTCAGTCACACAAAAATGACAAGTTTATTCGAGTATTAGTGGACACGACAATGCTTCGCTATTGCAGTGTATTAAATAAATACAATTGAAGTTCAAAATAAATATATTCAATTAATATTAACTACACATTAACTACATTTTAACTACGTAATAACTACACTTTACTATATTAAACTACACTTTAAAACTCAAATATTCTAATAATGCTGTGCACCGCCAGCATTTTGTTCATACTTCCCGCTTTCTAGTTCGCAATTTCGATGTTATTCGATTTTATGTGTCGAAGCAAGGCGTGTAATTAAAATGATATCCGTAGATCGCACTTCAAGCACTATCTTCTGGAGACAGCTTCGATGATTAACTTTGCAAAAACAACTCTCCCACACGTCAAATTTAATTTTAACCACTCTTTAAATACTCCTGATATTAATAAAAATAGTGTTAAAAATACCACCAAAATCGTTCGAGTAGTTTTGGCGTCTATAAGTGACAGACATACGCACATTCCTTTTTATTTACATATAGATAAGTCTGACCACTAAAAAAATCGATGGATGAAAAAATTGGTTTTAAAGAATTATTTTATATCATATAAGAAACAATGAATGCCCATAACAATCAACGTACAATTGAAACAATGCCTGTAAAATTGTTTTTAATGGCTCGGTCAAAGGTCAACGAAAACCAACGTGATCAATTTTTATTTTCTCAATAATTCCTCGTGGATTGAGCAGGCTAATCAACTTCTGCTGAAATCAGTACTGTAAATACTTACTTCATACCAAAATAATGGACGATTACAATATAAATTCAAAAAATGAATGGATGTTACCCTGATTAGTATATTTTTAAATATTGATGCTAAAGTGGCAATATTTACTGTGTAAATGTTCACGTGCGCGTTTCTGAGTTTGCAAAGATTACAATTCGTTTCATTAATTTTTAAACAAAGTATAGGCACGCTCTTCATTAATAAAAGTCTAAAATAATCCCGGCAAAATATAATTAAACAAATACTCTTAACAGTTAATCCTATTTTATGTCATTATGGTTATGAACGCGAAAGAGCAAATATTTTGACTCGGCTCGGTGGGTTCACGTTTGTAATTTGTTAGCTCTCCGGAATGGGCACGTGCAAACTTCCGGCACAGAAATTTGCCACGTGCTTGTGTTAATGTGACGGAAGTAGATATAACATTGCAATAGCAATATTCCATGACCGAAGGAGCCGTAGATACGCTTGTGGTATCAGCATATCACAACGTTGCACTATGTAAATGATAACTGACGACCAGGGAATTAATAGTAGAAGGCAATGAGCTTTCATTATTATTTTTATTATTCCAGTTTTTGCTCACCGCCAGACATATTTAGTGCCTCGGGGGCTTATAGTTTATCTCTGCTTTCTGTGTCGTTTGTCTGCTACCTCCTGAACCAATGGAATACACCATACGACAATAAGGGATATGCTCACCATTGTGTTTCCCACGTAAGATAATTATTTCAATCTGTCATTGCCCGAGTGAGGTTCCCGATGAGATGTATTCTCAGTACAGCGATCATTTCCCATGATATGACATTATTTGTCATCACATTTCTTTGACCCATCTTCACTCAAAACATTTCCAACTTGAAATATTTTCTAAAATATTTTAAGAGCTTATTTCCAAAATGGGGTATCTCCATGAAACACATTTTTTCAAGAAGTGTTAATCTTGGCCTTATAATTAAAGATAGAACTCGACGGTTTGCGGATACGATTAATATGGGGAAAATTCAATTTTTGAACATAATATTTGCCAGCAGAATGGAGAATTGACTCATGAATGCATTGATAAATAAAAATAGACAACAGTTCGAGTTTCGTCACTTTTATAATAACGGGTTAAAGTAACTGTTATTCAGTTGCAATAGTTGACTTCTGCGGTCAGTCATGTGAAGGCTCTCGACTTTCCGGGTGACGCCGCGGCTGTGATGCCTGCGTGTCGACCATCAATCGTGGTCTTCTTCACGGTGAAGACAGCCGAGAGACTTCAACTGTGATTTAAATCTCAGCCAGAGAACACTGACCGCTCGTTTCGCTTAAAAGTGTCGTGCTTTGTTATGTCGCGACGAAAGGGCGGGCGTGCGGGTGGGCGGGCAGCAACCGAGGCAGATCTCGAGCGATTTGTCTCACGCACGAGGCCAAATTACCCAAAACGACACGGGGTAATTTGGAGGCCCGAGACGCGTGCAGGCGTGTTTGCAGGCAAGCGCCGCGCCGCGCCGTGCTGACCTGCGCTGACCTCCTTTCGACAAAGTTGAATCGGCGGGTGGCATTCAGCGTGACAATCACCTCGCACGAAAATGGATAGATATGAAATCTAAGTTGTTAAAGAAAGGCATTACTTGATCACTTTACATTACTATTGTCAAAAGCAGAATGAGGAACTATTGTTGCTTTGAAAGCACTCGTCCAAACACGTGGTGAACCACTCCTGAATGTTGTCGAATTGTACTGCGTGATCGCACAGTGCACGCGATCGTCACTCACAGAGGGTCCAAATACAACATTTCAAAGTTAGCAAATGATGTAGTCGCATAAAATTCTTCGCAAATAATAGTAAATTTTATTAAATAGAAAAGTTATAGTATTACCGGAATGATAAGTCATGGGTGACTGATTTTCGTTAATAATTTTCTTCTGCACCTCTAGTCTTTCATCTGCATATCTAATCTTCACTGAAGTGGAATGAATATAAAATATTGAGCGTTTTTAAGAACTTGCCATAACATTTCTCCAGTGCTTATTGCGGAGAATATTCTCTTGCGCGATAGAGTACCGTTGTGAATGCATAGTTATAATTTATTGAGTTTTCTGAATATCCTAAATCCTAAGAATGAACGATGGATAAGAAAGAAGAGGAGAGAATTTGTAATGTATCATACGTTTGTTGATTTAAAGCAGAAAACTGTTAATTATGTTCATTAATGTATTTTTGTAATCAATGGGATCTCGATTATCCTGATGAGGCTGATATTTGACTATTGACCCCCCAAATCGAACCAAAATCGACCCCTTAATCATCACTGACTAACTTCAAAATTCCATCGCCCCCCCCCCCCAGGGATCTATACCGATCCCGTTGGGAACTCCGGCTCTAAAAACTCATGCATTGCAACATTTAGACATTGACCTTGCATCGTTCTCGTGTAAAGAGACTGCAGCGCTCTCATTGGCATAGTCGATTTATAAAGTACAGAAAAACTTCTAAAATACTGAGACATGTCCATTGGTTCAGATAACAAATTTTTCGACATTATTTGTGAGTCATTTGTCATAATGAATATAGGGACAACAAACTACGCCCAAACTTTTCGAGAACGTCTCATGGTCCACTGTAACATAGATTGATGGACCGATCGGATTCCGACATGGTGTCGGATATTTGCTTGATGTTTTGAACAATTGATATGATGTTATTGAAACGTTGAGAACTTGGGACGCTTACCAGAAACTAATTCGTAGACTGGCTGCTTTGATTTGTGGTTTTCGTATTTTTTCTGATCACTTCAAACGAATGTTGCAGAAGCTCCCTACCCAACGGGGACCCGATAATAAAAACAAATACAATAATTATTAATATCAATGTTTGCCTACTGAAAGAATTGAATGTTCTAATCGGAATTGAACCCAGACCTCCCGGTATACGGCCAGATGCTCTAATAACTTCAGGTAACGAGATAGTGATGTCATCGAATTACGAGTCCCTGTATTACACAACATTTCAAAACCTCGGTTTTCAGTTTTAAGAAATGTAAGGTGGCATTAACTTAAAAGTGATTGTTAACTTGTAATACATTAAAATGTAAGTAAATTTTATCGGTAAAAATTAAACATCCGTGAAAAATGGTTAGGTGCGTTTAGTTATTTAAACACTCGCTCAAAATAAAATTGAATGGAATTACCCTTTGTTTTGTATCTACCGTACGTGGCAATTATTGACGAAGGGAATTTCGTATATAATTTGCCGTCAGAACAATATGTAACTTTGACAATCCGATTTAGAGGCGGTCTGCGGTCTTCCCGCAACGGCATGGTGTGAAAACCACATTATTTCGGTTGTCAACTGTTTCGCCGTTATAATGCCCTCCAAACATATGAGCTGAAATTTCATTTCCATTGCGAATGCAACTCATCTTCAGAAAGTTATGGTCCTAAACAGAAGCATTTGATAATATTTATGAAAGTATTCTATCCAGTTCACCGACTTTCTGGCAATGTAACAGAGGCAATGTAAATTTCTTACAGACGTCTGTGTGTCTGTCTCTGTATCTCTGTGTGTCTGTCTCTGTATCTCTGTGTGTCTGTCTCTGTATCTCTGTGTGTCTGTCTCTGTATCTCTGTGTGTCTGTCTCTGTATCTCTGTGTGTCTGTCTCTGTATCTCTGTGTGTCTGTCTCTGTATCTCTGTGTGTCTGTCTCTGTATCTCTGTGTGTCTGTATCTGTATCTCTGTGTGTCTGTCTCTGTATCTCTGTGTGTCTGTATCTGTATCTCTGTGTGTCTGTCTCTGTATCTCTGTGTGTCTGTCTCTGTACCTCTGTGTGTCTGTCTCTGTACCTCTGTGTGTCTGTCTCTGTATCTCTGTGTGTCTGTCTCTGTATCTCTGTGTGTCTGTCTCTGTATCTCTGTGTGTCTGTCTCTGTATCTCTGTGTGTCTGTCTCTGTATCTCTGTGTGTCTGTCTCTGTATCTCTGTCCTTGGTGCGATAGACCGCGTACGGACCATGGCCTACCAGCAGCGTTCCGGCCTCTCGGCCGAGGGTTAAGGGGGTACGTGTGGTTAGCACGAAGAGATCCAGGGATTCTCTCTTCTCTTTTCTTCATTACTCCTCTTCTCTTTTGTCATTACTTATACAACAAATTATTTAGACTGTTTGCGTTTTATAGATGATTTTGTGTATAAACTGTGAGTAAATTTGAACGAAGTGATTGAGTTTTGGCTGTAGTGCTATTGAGTATATTGAAAGTATGCTAAAAGGGTCATGGAAGTGATTAAATTGAAAGGTGGTATCACAAAATCAGAAAAACAAATGGTCTCTAGGACCTGTGGTTTTTATCAATAACTCGCTTATTTCTGATGTTGAATAATCTACAATGATTGAATATTGGTGTACCGCATTGAAGTTCAATGTGACCATCAATAAATACAGTTGAAAGAAAATTATATTATCTTCATAAATACAAGTGATCAGAATAATTTGGCCACCCTCTGTAGATTTGTGTGATTATTTCAAAGTGCAAAAAGCACATTTACAAGAGCAGGGCAAAAAATTATTACCAATACCCATTTTAATTGGGAGGCATTGATAATAACTTTTTGCACTGCTCTTGTAAATTTACCAGTAGTTTGCATTTCTACTTTGACGTTTGACAGCTTTATTGCACTCATTCTTAGCCTTCCTGTTAAAGATTACGCTAGTGTGTTTCAATACCATAATTCTCTTTTAATGGTTATTCATGCCAATAAAATGCTTACCTGATAGTAACTATCTCTAAAATCGCTTTTGCTTTAAAGCTTCCGTTGTATTTTGACATTTACGGCAAAATACAGCTGATTCAGAATCTGTCTCCTGAAATGGCTCGATTTCTCTGAGCCAACATCTGTAAGCATAGAAAACACAAAGACCTCCTCTCCTGAGCTCAAGTAGCGCAAGAAGGAATGAGGGTGCGATAAGAGATAAGGGCATAGGAAAGCCTGAAGGAAGCGTCGGCAGGCGGGGACGGGGGCGGGGCAGGTCACGTGGCTGCGCGACGCCGGAGCACGCGACGCTGGCGCCTCGACCTCCTCCCTTCCCTTCCTCGTTTCCATTTGACTCAAGGGCAATCATTATTGTATGGAAAAGTCCCACCACACACCTCGATGTCCCTCTGTACCCTAAGTCCTGCCCTTCCTCTGCCTTCAGCTCCATCTTCCCGCCCTGTCCCTGCTTCACATCCATCCCCTCGCCACGCCCAGCCCTGCCCTCCACCTCCCAACCCTGCCTCCAGCCCTGCCTGCCCAGCTCCCGCCTCGCCCAGCCCTTCTTCTGCCTCGCCCAGCCCAGCTCCCGCCCAGCTCCCGCCTCTTCCAGCCCTGCCTGCCCAGCCCCCGCCTCGCCCAGCCCCGCCTGCTTCAGCTCCCGCCTCGCCCAGCCCTGCCTGCCCAGCCCCGCCTCCCTGCCCAGCCCCGCCTCAAGCCTAGCCCTGCCTCGCCCAGCTTGCCTCGCCTCCCAGCCCCGCCTCGGCCCAGCCCTGCCTCGGCCCAGCCCTTCGCCTCGCCCAGCCCCGCCTCGGCCCAGCCCCCCGCCTCGCCCAGCCCCCGCCTCGCGCCCAGCCCCGCCTCGCCCAGCCCCGCCCCGCCCACCCCGCCCAGCCCAGCGCCCCGGCCTTCGGCCCAACCCCTGCCCCAGAACACGGCCATTCCCGCCTCTCACCACGCCCATTCCCGCCCCGCCACGCCCATCCCCGCCCCACCACGCCCATCCTCGCCCCGCCACGCCCAGCCCCGCCCCGCTACGCCCATCCCCGCCCCGCTACTCCCCTCTCCTCATCGCCCTTCCCCACCTCGTTCGTGTCGCCTTCTCGCTCCGCAACGCGCCAATCTGCTGTGCTCACCCCCATTCCACTCCGCCCTGCCCGCTCTGCCGGAAGTAGCCGGCGTTGAGCTCTATCGCGTGCTGTTTACCGCAGCCGCCGTGCCACAGTCGCACCCTACCCCACTCTAGCAGCTCATTCCCTGGCAACTAGACGTAAAACGCTGCATGCCATCAGGCTTAAACAGGGAATGAACGATAGAGCTATCAATATGTTAAGTTCATTCGAGGACAAACATGCCAATAATTCTTTCCGTGATGACAGTCCCTGACGTCCGTCACTTTGCATGGTTCTTCTCGTGCTCGCTGAAATGCGCCGATGCGCTAGGAAGGCGCGGAATGTGATGTGACGGTAGCAAGCGGCCAGGGTGAGTGTATAGAGACCAGTTGGGATCAGAAGGACATGTGGAGCGTGTTTTGGCCGAAGAGGGAGGGAACACGAAGGCTTTGAATTGATTAGTCCACCAGTCACTAAATTTGTGGGCAATTCCCCAGGGATGTTGCGTGTACGAATGGGACGGTAGGGGGAACAGCCTCAACGGGTTAGCGGGGGCGAAGAAAGGCCATGGAACGCACTAAAAACGAGTCGTAGAGCGGTCCACATGAAAAAAGCAAGGGGGGGGTAACGGGTACGACCGAACCGCAAGGGATGGAGAGTAGTAGGGACGGGTGAGGAATAGGGAGAAGCCGTCGGGAACGGCTGAGGGTGACTACCCGCGGTGAAAGGACGCAGAGGAGTCAAGAGGGTCGTGGAGCGCAGAGGGGATGGGAAAGGGGCGCGTGGAGCGCGAGCATGAGCGAAGTGGGAGCAAAGTAAAGCGGGGAGCGAGTGCGAAGTGGGGCGGCTGTCGCGCAGGGAGCGTGTGTGGAGCTGCGAAGGAGCGCGGTCGGCTCACAGCCTCTGAAGCGGGAGGAGAGGGGTAAGGACGCGGATGGCAGGAGAGTCCGCCGTGCTCCGCCACGCCCCGCCGCACCCCCGCCACGTCGTTAATCTTGGGCCGCGCACCTCGCCGCTGGAGTGGGTGCGTGAGGAGCCTGGAGAAGCCACTGGGACTCGCCATTAAGAACTGGCTCAGATGTTCCAATATATATATATATATATATATATATATATATATATATATATATATATATATATATATATATATATATATAGAGAGAGAGAGAGAGAGAGAGAGAGAGAGAGAGAGAGGTGGGGAGGGAGAGAAATGCCACCGGGTCTCGCGTCCCGGTGACTGCTTGGGGCCTTGCAGCGAAAACTTCGAAAATAAGCTTCCCAGACAATTTTAAGCATATTTTGTCCAATAAACTACTTGGATATTCCGAATGAATAAGCCGCAACTATGACTCAAAATTTGATTTAAAAAAAATCATTTCTAGGCAAAAATTTGCATTGCAGAAGCTGAGAAATATTCCAGAAACATTAATTTTTTGATAAATAATAATTTATGAGTTTGTTCAGAAAGAAAAATTAACACAAATAAAAAAAGAAATCAAATCGTGTAAATTGAATGGTTTTTTGTTTGCGTTAACTGAGTGAGTACGTATTGCGTGCACTCCCAGGTTAGAAAAGAAGCCCTCGTTAAAGCTGCAGACCTCCGGGTCCCGTCCGGGGACTGTGTTTTTCCCTCCTCCCCCCTGTCTGGCGCTTGTTCGCCCATCTAATTCTTCAACCCCCTCCACCACTCCTCACTGTCGCCGTCTACCACCTCCTGCTTTGTGCGCTGCGCCGCGGCGCGCCACTTGCTGTGCAACGGTCCTCAGTCGCTTCTTCCTTCTGCTCCTCTCTCTTCCTCTCCTATATGCACCTATCTCCTCTCTGTTCCTCTCCTTTTTTCCTCTTTCCTTTCTGTTTCTCTCTCTCATCCGCTCTGTTTCTCTCTCTCATCCGCTCTGTTTCTCTCTCTTATCCGCTCTGTTTCTCTTTCCTCTCCTCACCTCCCTGCACCTCGGCTCTTTGCTCTGCGCTGCACCAGCCGACGCACTCTGGATCTCCTGGTATAGGCAGTATTTTTTTTTCCACAAACTGCCAAAGCACATGGATAAATGAAACTCACGTGGAAGGGTTTAAATGTAGTTTTTGAAGGGAAACTTATCAAGAAAAGTCGTGTCTGTATTTTAGTATAAATGCGATGGAGGTTTTGCATTGCCTAAACATAAGAATCCTTTATGCTAATCACGGAAACGCATGGCCGGAGTTTCACCATCGACTTGGAAATGCCCGAGCAAAGGGTGTTAAATCGGACAAATAGAATTGGGAATTTTTTGCTAAATATTTTCAAACCACTGTATTTCCGTACGAGGTCCTCCTGTCACCATACATCTTATTCTCACCGTCTTGTTCCAACGTCCCCAGTATTCACAGCGTTTCTGCTTTCTTCGTCCACTTTTTCGTGGCAGTCTTCCCTGACATTTCCCGCTTATTCCACAATACCGTGCTTCTTATCGACCTTTCTTTGAATATCTCCGTTTCACATTTCACGTTACGATGGACTTCCCCGCTATACTCTTTTCTGCTCTATCCAACTCCTCCCCTCCTCCTTTCTCCCGCCTTTACTCTCCACATTGGTCTCTGACGTGTCCACCCTGGCTACGCCAACTTGACCCGCCTTGCTTTTCGCACCCTATCTACTATTTTTGTAACCTTATTATCTTTTTTCCCTCACTGCTCAGAACGGTTTCCCGTTCTAACGTGCCTGAATCCGCTCCAAGCATTACAAACGCCGATCGTCCCAGCCAAGTTCACATCCCGCTCCCACACCTCTCCACTCCACCCAATTCCGTCCCATCCGGCTCCTTCCCGTGCCTTTCCATTTCTCTTTCATCGAGACCCCTGTCTCTTCCTCCTTCTTTCTCATTCTCTCTCTCATCATTCTGCACTATTCCGCTCTAGAGCGCGTCACCCCGTTCCATCCGGCTTCATTCCTCCCCATCACGACCCTATGCTGTACAACCCAGCTTGGCTGCGTCCTCTCTACTTCCCAGCCTCCCTCAGTCCATCTCACCACATCTCCAGCTTTCTTTTCCCGCCCTGCTCCCTAGCTGACGTGCGCACGCGCGCGGTCGATCTGTTGTCGCTGCGAGAAAACATGAGTCCCCTCCCTTGCCCTCCTCCAACCCGCGCCCTCCGCCGCTGCTCGGGGCGAAAATAGCGCGTATGCAAATGCAGCAGCGCGACCTGACGGCGCTGGCGGAGGCAGGGCAGGACGAAGCGAGGCTCTGTGGCGTCTCAGCCTGACTCCGCGTCGGCGAACGCACAGCAGCCAGAAGCAACGGCAAACACTAGCCTCGCTTCTTTACGCTTCTCTTATTCTTTAGACCGGCTTAGGTGGCTCAATTGATGTCACTGCAGTGCCTCTGACCCGAAGGTTCTAGGGTACGAGTCCCGACAGTAGAAGGAATTTTGACCATAGATAGCTAAGTCGAATTGATCCGCTGTCTGGGGGAGAATTCTAGTGGTCGGCTGCACTAATCAGTAGTTTTCCGTGGTGTTCCGAACCATGCCAGGCGAATGCTGGAGCAATACCCGAACATATGGGCTACGTACCGCGCGCGGTCTTTCCTTCCTCTTCCTTCTCCTATTCTCACTCCTTACTTATCCCCACTTGCCGGGCAACCAGTTGGAACTTAGGGTTTGTCCCGGCTACGGCAGCTGTTGGGAGATACCTGGAGGATAAAAAAACCACGCAAGTCAACGGGTAGGTCAGCGCCGGTTCTCGCCATCCAGCAGAGGATGATCACTATCTCTTCCCGCGAAAAACCTGCATTACAATTACAGGACCATTGGCCCTAGTAGGTATCGCGCCTATCATCACCAATCAGTCTTATTCATTAGTTAGAAGCCTGCCGACTGGTACCGGCAGAGTACTCAAGTGCTATGCCTCCCCACAATCACTGACCAGGAAGTTCTCGCGCAATGACCGAGGAATAAGTAGATCATTATCGTCTTGTCCATCATATCATTCTTCCATCTTAGGAACGCTTAGGTGGCGGAATCGCAATAAAGATCTTCGGCTGCGTGCGTCAGGGCAGTTTTCGTCCCAATTCGGCAGGGGGAGCGCAATCGGGGTCGTGGACGTTTTCGGGCGGTCGCATGAAGCCGCAAGACGCGGCTTACAATGACCCTGCGTGACGTCACGGGCGCACGACACCCGGCTGGTCACGCGGGGCGGGGTGAGGCGAGGCGAGGTGGAGAGGAGGGGGTGGAGAGGAGGGGGTGGAGAGGAGGGGGCGGAGAGGAGGGGGCGGAGAGGAGGGGGCGGAGAGGAGGGGGCGGAGAGGAGGGGGCGGAGAGGAGGGGGCGGAGAGGGCGTGGCGGAGAGGGCGTGGCGGAGAGGGGCGTGGCGGAGAGGGCGTGGCGGAGAGGGCGTGGTGGAGAGGGGCGTGGCGGAGAGGGGCGTGGCGGAGAGAGGGGCGTGGCGGAGAGGGGCGTGGCGGAGAGGGGCGTGGCGGAGAGGGGCGTGGCGGAGAGGGGCGTGGCGGAGAGGGGCGCAACTCGACGACGGCCGGGCGCTGTCCGCGCTCGCGGAGGCGTGGTTCGTGCTTGTTAATGAGGCAATGCCGGTTACCGCGTCGGAGGGAGCTCGCAATGCAGGTTTTAGGGCGTGAGATGAAAGCCGATACAGACGCTTATAGAAAGGCATGGGTGATATTTCCTCGTAGAAATTTAAGAGATATAGTTATTTGCGAAATAAGTATTTCATTACAAACAGAGATCGGATAATTATCAAACAAGATGCTTAGGCCGAGTTTGATTCAATATTTAGTAAGATGTTAATTAAATAATCCAATACGCTCACGGAACTAATGACAAGGAAGCAGATTTGTATGATTTTGCATATTTTTTCCGTTGATTCAGGGCATAACTGAAGTGAAATTTATTCAGAGTATAGCTAAGTGCATGTTTGGCCGATTTTTCCTGTTGGTGCACATTCGTGAAATTACAAGCGGATATTTTGCATATTTTGTTAATTGAAGATTTCTCTCTAAAGCATATCATTTTTTCAAATATTGTTTTTGTCAGCGTTCAATAATTCGAAACAGCTTGCCACAGTATACGTTGGTTTTTCCCCTTTTCTATACGATAAAGTACTTGTGCTAATGGTTCATGTTATCATACTTTTTAAACCAGGCAGAAGAAATGCAAGTAGACGTTCTAGGTGAATATTTACTTCAATTATTTCTCCTGCGAAGTAAGGTAGATTACATTGTTTGCACCAAATATATATCTTTTCATTCCAAGCATGTTCCTCCTGCTAATGTTAATTTTAATTGCATATTAAAGTGGATATTTAAGATTTTTTAGATCATAAATGCATATTTTTAAAAGAATACTTCAAGAACTTTAAGGGCATAAAAATCCTCTCCCTATCAAGGACCAGAGGAGTTGACGTGCCCGGCAACATCAATCAACGAAACCGATTATGTTTTTTTATTTATTTTATTTGAAGTCACATCAACGACAAGGATATTAGCAACTGCACCTATACATAATGTATTATCAATACAGGATTAAAATTAAATAGTGAACATGGCAGAGCTAAGCTAAGCGTGGCTGAACTTGACCATGTGATGGCTGAGTGTGTGTGTGTGTGTGTCTATGTGGATAGCTGAATTTGACTGAACGTGGCTGAGTGGGGGCTGTGAATGACTGTAAGTGACTGTACGTGACTAAGCTTGAATGTACGTGACTGAGCGTGGTTGCAGATGTCTTAATTTGACCGAAAGTGGCTGAACGTGGTTTTGGATGGCTGAATTTGACTGAACAAGGCTCAGCGTGGCTGTGAATGGATGAATTTGACAACGTGTGCTGAGCGTGGCTGTGAATGGCTAAATTTAACTGTACGAGGCTGAGTGTGGTTGTGGATGTCTGAACTTGACTGTACGTGGCTGAGCTTGGCTGTGGATGGCTGAACTTGACTGTACGTGGCTGATGGTGACTGTGGATGGTTGAACTTGACTGTACGTGACTCTAGGCAGCTGAACTTGACCGAACGTGGCCAAGCGTGGCTGCGGCCGGCTGAACTGACAGCTCTTTTCTCCCCTTCCCGCAGTCGTTCGTGGCGTGCGCGTGGGGCATCCAGAACATCGGCTACGTCGTCATGTGCTACGGGCTGCTCAACTCGGGCATGGCGCTGGCCACCGGGTGGATCGTGGCGCGCGCGGGGCGGCGGCCCGTGGTGCTGTGCGCGGCGGTCATGCACGCGGCGCTCATGGGCGGCGTCATGGCGTGGCGGCCCAGCCCCGACCACAAGCTGCTCTTCTTCGTGGTGGCCGCGCTCTGGGGCGCCGCCGACGGCCACTGGGCCGTGCAGCTCAACTGTGAGTCGCCATCCACGTTCAAAATTAAAACATCCATATTCATTACATCGCTTATTCATCTTTATTGATTGTCTATTCGTTGTAGTTTATTTTCTGTATCTGATAATTTGAGACAATCATTGGTATAGATTAAAACGGAAATACGTCAATTAAAACACATGAATTTGGATTTTATAAAATGCTTGTGTTACATGTACGGCGTTTCGTGAAACAGGTTTTCGTATCTTCACGAACATCTTTGTAAATAGTCAAATTTAAATTAAAATCAGTTACTGAATATATTTAAAAACAACACGCAAGTACAAAGCGAAATGCGGAGAGAGACTCACCATGTCAATATTTTAAAATAATTATTTGTATTTAAAATACGTTTTATAGGGAGAGAAAATAACTAGTTTTTAAATGTTGCCAACCACGCTTTGTCAGTACTTTATTCATAATTCCACTATGTATGTATAGTATGTAGAGGAGAAATGAAAGTATAGTAGAGGAGAAATGAAAGTAGAGGAGAAATGAAAGTAGAGGAGAAATGAAAGTAGAGGAGAAATGAAAGTAGAGGAGAAATGAAAGTAGAGGAGAAATGAAAGTAGAGGAGAAATGAAAGTAGATGAGAAATGAAAGTAGATGAGAAATGAAAGTAGATGAGAAATGAAAGTAGAGGAGAAATGAAAGTAGAGGAGAAATGAAAGTAGAGGAGAAATGAAAGTAGAGGAGAAATGAAATTGCCGTAGTCATTGTAGTCATTCAAACTACAAAGTGTGGTGGAGGCGTGGTTAGACTCAGGCGCATGGCCTGCAGAGCTGGGGAGAGCGAGGGCGGGCGCCCATCTGTCTGGCGCAACGCAGGCTATTTGTACGCGCGTCCACGCGCTTCGGCAGGGGCTTCCGAAATGGATCCCACCGCCCCCGCTGCTGGCGTCACGGCCGTCGCTCTCGGAGAGCAGCCTGCATTAACAATAACAGCGCTCCTTCTCTCTCTCCAGCCTCGTTTGAAGCTGGTGGGACATCCGTCGCATAGACTTTCAACTGTCTCTCAAGGAATAGAACAGCATCCTCTCCCTCTCATTCTTCTTTTTCGTCTTCTCCTTCTTCTATTTCAGCTTTGATGTCACATTTGCACATTTTTGTTCTTCCACATTACCGTCTTCCCCTTGTCCTCTTTCACTTTCTTTCTCTTTTCAGACATTTCAATTCTCCCTTCCCCGTTTCCTTTATCTTCATCTTAATCTTCTACGTCTGCGTCCAAGGCCATGTCCACTTTATCACTTTGTGGATCTATCTTACGAGAGATTTCGAGGTTGTAGTCTCCATCTTTTTCTATCCTCTCCTTCTTCTTTCATCTGCTAATAGCGTTTTCCATTTATCACATCATCAATCATTTCTAACACCAAGCAATCTCTCGTTTCCTTTTCTCGTCTGTTTTCTTCTTTTGCAAGCAATTCTGGCTCAAAGTTTGACCCACCTTGATCTCCTTTCCGGTACATATTTTACTCATAAGTTTTTTCTTCCTCTCTTGAGAACTACATCCACTTCTTATTTTGTATGTCCATTGAACTGGAGCATCTAAATTACTAAACGTTCTTTTTTAATTTCCCTTATTTATGTGTAATTTGTCCACGAGTTACAATCATAAAGTTTGCCACTCTAGAAATTACATTTGGTAAATTTGAATGGTATCATTAGGAATTATTTTCACTATGACAAATCTCTTTCGAAGGGTCTCTTTCCCATTTCTGCTTATCTACTTCCTATTTTTTCTGTGCAACTTCCATTCCGTGTTAAACTTCGAAGATCGTTAAAATACTTACTCTATTCTCGCAGCCTCCAGGGAATTTCATGAACAAGGAATCAACACAGAAGTGAAAGAGATTTGGATGTAGTTCAACCAACCAACAAATCAGCTGAAGATCAATGATAGATGAGGGTGTAGTAGAACAGGGTGAAGACACACCGATGGAGTAAACAGAGGAAAAGCACAATTACATACAAAGTACCATTCAAAGCGAGTTATTTGGAGCCTTCCGTCAAGAAATTTTATTGACCAATTGTGATAGTGTAATCGTATATACTCGCTCATGTGTAGGTTATTTATTCATGCAATTATCTGTAGGTTTGTTGAGTAATTGTCTCCAAAATTGCAGCTGGAACATGAAATATCGTACAATGAAATAAACCGTATCGTCAAACTGACATGCTGTATTTCAATACAATAAAAGATAATCGTTGGTCGGTCCAAACTGAAGTTAATCTGCGGCTGCAGCAAATAATCTATGGCACTATCACTAACAATTTGAACATCCATCAAACAGTGTTGCATAAAAATGTATTTTTCTTTTTAATACTAATACCATAAAATACTCTTGTTGCGAGTACACTGCTTTACTCTACAATACCTTACGCCTTGTTCCTCAAATACAAGCCATGCAAAACAATCTACATTTCTAAATCTTCCTAAGGTTCCTCTACACAAGTGTCTCCCTGACACTTGAATTGTGAACAGACTTTAAATTCCTAGCACATTTCCTTTCTACAAATTATCTTACCGCTTTCCCTACCTTCTCGTTATCAGTAGAAAAATTTTCTGATGGTGTACCTAGGCATTTATCGGCGATTTCTCAGCTTCTTTTATTTCACTCCATATAGATCTCAGGAGCACTAATTGCTCTCGTCGGCTAAATGCTATCATGGTACGAGTTCACAGATGTAATTTACTCAAATTGATTTCAACGTCACAATTTGAAATGCAACTCGTTTCTAATTTCCTCGGTGTAAATTTACAATCCGAGTCTGAGTCGGATCAAATTGTAATCCTTTTCTTTTTCTCTTATTTCTAGTGTTAATCTTCTTTTGGTAATCCGTTAAAGAGTGAGCAAATAATGGAACACACATTGCTTTGAAGAAGCCACTTTCAATAAAGGCTGCATTGCATTCCACATTCTTGAAAGTCAACAGAATTTTTCCCAGTAATACTAGGTAGCATAAACCACTAATGTCACGTAAGAGACCACAGCCTGGCCATTTTACACTTTATACACTGAGAAGCGTTTTGCAGAACTGCTTTTTCTTCTACGGTAGAGGTTCGAATTTGTCTGAGTAAGCTGCTATTGCTTATTTCTCCAGGATCACACATCCTGTTATGTCTCGTTCCCTAGTGCCTTTCGACAAAACCTAAGGGGCAGCAGTACACACTGTCATTACAACTTCGATTAACGTACATTTTTATCATTGATCGTTCAAGTCACAGAACACATCATACTCTTATTTTGTAATGAAAATTTCGAGTGCGCTCCTCGTCCTCGTTAATGTACACATACGCTATTTAGTTTCATGATCTCAAAATAAACTAGCCAATAGTAAATGAGAGAGCTAATACATTGCTGCTCGTGTGTGTTGCAGCACTGTACGCCATCCTGTTCCCCAACATGGAGGAGGCCGCTTACAGCAACTTCCGCCTCTGGCAGTCGATCGGCTTCGTGATCGCCTTCTCGTACAGCCACTACCTGTGCACCATCTACAAGCTATACATCGTGCTGGCGCTGCTGGTAGTGGGAGTGGCGGGCTACCTGGGCATCGAGTACACGCGTCCGCATAAGACGCGACTCGCCGACGGATGAGATACCGCCTTCGCCCTGTGGCTCTGTATCAGCCCCCGCCTCCGCCCACGGCTGAGGCCGCCTCGTGGCTCAGGAAGCCACCCCGGACGCCGTCCTTGCCTTGCCTCTCTTGCTACCACGTCACTTCGCCGACAATACTCTGCTGGTCACCACCCAACTCCAGGCAGCACAACGGTCGCGCTACCACCCCTGCCCCGTCAGCGCTCCCTCAGAGACCTCTCGGCCGTTAAATCATCCAAATCTGATCTTAACCATTCTTTTTACCTGTTTCCGTGCCTTCATCTCACGTGCCCTGTTGTTTTGAAGTGAAACTGCTTATGCGACTCCGTCCACTTGCCTAGTGAAATGCTACCTCAAAACGAATTTGGATGTAGTTCCCCCTCCAACGGCATAATTCGTTAGATTGCCAGCGCCAAGTGCTCATTCACGCCCATTGTTGGGCGCCGCGGTAGGAGTAAATAAAAGAAATTGCACGTGACGCCATCTTACTATCCCCCTGTTCTGAGACGTTGGTTACACGTGCAAGGAAGTTGCGTTTATTCTGTTTTTTTTTTTTTAGTTACAAGAAACAACCGAAACATGGCGAAACGAAAATGTTAATTCATTGGTATAATTTTAATTATTCCGAGCGTTCTTTGTTCGAAGAGACCCGAAATATTTTCGCGCCCGTAAGCATCGTTCCTACGAAATGTGAATTACTTTCTATTAAATATTTACTCTATTAAAGTGAATGGTATTATTGAACACAATACACTACAATAATTGTACATCTAGTGATATTGTTCTGGTGTTTTTTATCCAACGATTAGTGGATACTAAATATTTTAGCAACACTTACATTATTTATCAATAAAGGTACTTTTTATCAAAATTGGTATTTTCAACTTTTAAATCGAGATTGTCCTGGTGACCCACTCAGACTACATTCGCGCAAATTTGGAAATCGTTTATAAAAACTAAACCACGTTTAAATAGATTCAAATACTTTCTTTGGTTCCTGAACATCGGAGGATTCCCGACTTGGACCTGCAGAAATTGGAAAATATTTATAAGGTTCAAAGTTACACATTTTTTCTCAACTGAAGAGCTTTATACGACACGCACAAAATGCCGCAAATCGATAAGTACGAACGTCTTTCACACTCAATATATTATGTAATTGTTTAGGTCAAATAAGCGTTGTGTGACAATCCCCGATTTTTAAACATTCAACCCATTCGCCACCACACGTAGTAGTAAATATTCAACCCATTCGCCGCCACACGTAGTAATTCTTCCCTTCAAACCTTTTCGACGTGCCCCAATTCGTTCGCCTGATGTATACGCACCACGTTGGAGACGGGAGGGAAAGTAATAAAAGCGAGCAGTATGTATTCTAATTATTGAACGAAACTGTGGCATGGACTGAACGGTTTCTTTATCTTTTTCCAAAAAAGCGTGACCGTGTCGGATGACGATGTTGACGGTTGTTCTCAATTAGCAATTTTTCTTTCGAGATCCCATAAATTCGATAAACTCCTGTTTGGATACTTTCATTCGGTTCAAGTTATTAGCTTTAAACACATTCTCTTGCAAATTTAATAGCACCCAAACCAGCTGCGGTGCATGGAATACCAGTGTAACCTTTAGTACGCATTTTTAAATTCTCCATTCATTCGTGAGATTCGCTAGGAAACACATTTTCAATATAATTATCAAGCAAACTTTGTCGAAATATTTGCTGATGGTGTAATATTACTAATGATATTTTATATTCAGGGCAAGAGATGCTATCAAATGGATGTAGTTTTTTCAGTCCTTGATTGGAACCAAGCGACAGAAAAAAGTTTTAAATCATAATAGTAACTCATAATTTTCATAGACTTCATCCCTATGCTTTTCACGGATTACATCATGCCTTTCAAGTTTCACTTCAGTAGTTTGTTCCAAGTCACACGTTTCTATTTCTTTCGCCTTGCCGAATGTTTCCACCTCTGTCTCCTCCTTGTGATGTCTTCGTCTCCTGCTAGTGATTACTTTTACAACTCTGTTCTCGGCAGAAAACGTTTTTTTACAGAGTGCATAACCTGGAGAAACGCCAATACCTTTCTCCCTTACAATGCAATTGAATTGATCATCACTACATCGACTAGAAGTGTGTGAAATAATGAAATTATTACAGTGCGAATTACAGAATTACAGTACAGAAATTACGTTGCGAAGTAAATCTTTATTAAATATCCAAGTCACAGATCAGGACTGTAGAAAATGAGATTTTCTTGTCGTATGAATAGCATTTTGCATAGATCAATGTAGAAGTGTACATTAATGTTGCCCATATTTGTGATATAGAAATGGTATCATTTATGATCTTTCAAACCACGTGAATAACATCCAAGATGTATTTTTGCAGTCGTTTCTACTTTACGTAGAACGAGTGATATCACAATACTATTTCACAACGAATTAGAGAAACTTGCGGCATTTCAACACGAAAATTAAATCCTTCGTTCAACAAATCTTGAAGATGAAAAAGGAACAGAATTGTGAAATATTAATAAAGACGAATAACAGGAATAGAAGAAAATCGCAGCCTTCATCGAGCCGCTGAAAAATGATGCAAGACGACAAATGATAGAATAAAGTTGAATGGGTAAAATATTTTAAACTTATGGCATAGATTAAATTCTTACTTGCTACATCATGTCCACATATGCTATGAAAGCTCATTTGTGGCAAATAATTACAGTTAAGCATGAATCGAGAAATAGTATACCTGATACATTTTCATATGTGATAACATTCTACAGAAACCATTTTATCACTTTCTCATAGCAAAAGGTTTTAAGGGACCAACATATTAATATTTTCGCTATGTGTTACGCAGTTGAGGTAGTGTTATTTATGTGAAAAACTTATGTTAATTATTATTGAATAAGAGAAATGTTTGTAAATATTATGATCAATAAAAATATATAAATGTTTTATTTTATCAGAATCTGCGACCACATGACTGGTAATTCATTTACGCGTTCTGGATCAACATTATTCTTAACACCTTTTCTATATTCACGATTTGAACTACTTTTCATTTTCCTATCAAACTTAACCCCCATCTCGATCTGGTTTTTCGTCCAGTTTCCCTGATCCTTTCAATTAATGATGAGATAGCCCCTTTTTTTGCTTCTGAACATAAATGTAAATTATCTGTGCACGTCTTCTAGAATTCAGTGGAAAATATAGTTATTAAAATTATCGTTCTCCTTGTTGTCGCGGCAGGGAGAATTATTCCTTGACGAAGGACATGAGGAATAAGAGCCCAAATTTATTGCTGATTCATCCTTCAAAATAGATTTTATTACATCGGAGCGTCTATTTAATTAACAATCCTTGCAAGAAACGACCATTTTCTTTCTGTATTCAAAATTCAAGTAGTATGTGGCTTAGGGTAGGGATCACAGAATTTTGAAAACGTGCACACTCACTTCATCCCATAGCACGTCACACACAGTTTTCACTGTTTTGAGAATAATAATAATAATAATAATAATAATAATAATAATAATAATAATAATAAACGGCAGTAGTCCTGTCATGAGGCATAAAGGCGCGGGATGACGCGCTCACCCCACGGTAAAACAAGGAAACACTAACAATTTGTTTAATAAATGTGTTTATTTTAGTGTTGTAATTAGTTTTTCAAATATTTACAGATGTTCATGTATTTAAACTTTCACTAGTTTAAACATTAATGATTAGTTTTTCTGTTGTTGTTTTTTCGTGAGATAAAGGTAGGAGATTCTTCTCTACTAATGATTGATGATTTCGAGCACGTCAGCTGCTAAGGTCATTACTCTCGTAACTGTAGTGCATGCACAATCGCGAGAGGACAAGCTAATCTTTCCCCGCTGATTGGCAAGATCCGTCGCCGACCCGTCGGCTTTCGGGGTTTGCCCCAACCAGTTACCGCTACCAACATGTTACCGACTGGTCTCCCGGCATATGTGTGTGTGTGTGTGTGTGTGTGTGTGTGTGAGAGAGAGAGAGAGAGAGAGAGAGAGAGAGAGAGAGTGAGAGACATTAACGGGCGAGAATGGGACAAGGACAAGGAAGATAAAGGAAAAAACACACGCGGTCCGTGGCCCGTTTGTTCAGGTACTACTCCGGCATTCGCCTGGTGTTGAATGGAGAAACCATAGAAAACTTTCGACCAGAGCAGGGGTCCGCTACAATTCTCCTCCAGACAGCGGCTGATCACTCATCGAAAATTCTAGTTCCTTCCGATCAGAGTCAAGTCACTGCGGTGGCATCAATTGAGCCTCCTCAGCCGGCCTTGGGTGTCGAGGTGCATCCGGAGCGGCGCAGACGAATCGATACGGAGAGCGCGGGCGCCGCCGCTGCTCTGGTGAATGACGAGAGCGCGCGCCCGTGCGTCACCGAGCGTACTGAGCTGCACGTCACGGATGCGCGGACGCGGGGGCGGCGGCGGCGGCGGCTTCATTTCGCCAGCGTATCCGCGTGCGTACGTCATCACTGGGTCCTAATGGAAACGTCGCGAGCCGCGTCGGTCTGCGGGAAAAAAAACACGCGTTCGCGTAATTGCGGTGCACGCGTCACGGGGAATACGCCTGGCGGACGCTCACGGAACTACGGCATCCTCCATCTCGTGCGCACAGCGGAAGAGTTCAACACTCCCCAGGAGCACGTTTCCTGTTGTGTTTTAAAAACACCGCCCACGGCTTTGGCGACTTCTGAGATGTTTATTAGTTAGTAGCCAGTACATGAAGTGGGCCTGGGGTACGAATGAAATGTTTACGGACAAGGCGATAATGTGAGCTGAGTTCGGGAAATGAAAATCTGTTCACTAAAAAATAAACCTTTTTTGCAGCCAACAAATTCTTCTACGCTGCATACACGCGGTTAGTGTAAAACGGGTATAGTTAGGTTTTAAGTTTGCGGTAGCATTATGATAATCTGTTATTACCTAATTGATAACTCGAGTCACTTCACCAGGAAGTAGTTCAATATAATATTTCTGTTTTCATGAATTACGTTCATTCCATCTACGCTAACGTTGCTGGTGGTTTTAAAGGTTTTGTGAGTATATGCCGAAGTCACTTTTGCACTATTTAAGTACATTGTTTTTTGGTACGAATTCACGAAAAATCACTCAAAAAAGTATGGAAAATTATATATTCTTTAGATAATTCTTAATATTCGAGGCGACAGCCTTGTTGATTCATGTCGTCCTTTCTTTATTTTGAAGTACCCAGTTGTTTTGCATGGCTATGACTTATTTACGGTACACATAAGGGAAAGTATTCGATGGTTGGGGCAGAAGTCATCGCCACTATTTGTTGAAAGAAATGTTATCGTATCACACAGTTTTATTTGTCTCGTTAAAAAATGTTGAACGAATGTGTATTCCCAACAACAGTTGGCTCTGTGATTGTGAAATAAGTTGTCTGATTGCGGTAGTACGAGACGAATGTAAAGCGTTTCGAACAGCGCTCATATGCCAAGATAGCCGTTCTCCATGGAAGAAATGCTACAAGAATATCACAGTAAATTGGTGGAAGCTCTTGGGAATAATACCATTCCATACCGGTCATCAGCAGTGTTGGCAACAGCAATTCAAGATAGAGTGAGCAATGATAAACATTATTTTTTTCTCGCTGCGCTGCAAGGTATACAAAAATCAGATTTAGCAAGAAACCGTTGACATCCGCATCCTAATGACTTTCAACCTAATAACTTTTCAATGACAACTCAAATGATATTTTTGCATTCCCAGAAATACCAGGACTTTACAAACTTCATTTTTCCTTCAACGGCCACCGCGATAATAAGATTTACTCTCAGTTGCTATAATCACTGGCATGAATGCTTTGATATTTACTTTCACGCTGTGCTATCTAAAATAAAGTAACCAAAGAAACTGGGAATTGAAGGTAATAAGCGACAATTTTCGTCAAGAGCCAGGAACACAATAGGGTAAATGAGAAAATTCTTACGTGTTTCGAAGGAGTTTAATGCGAGTAGTTACCAGCCTGAATAAATCAAAATATGACCAATACCAAAAGGGAAGTGCCAGGAGTTGTGTGTTTATTGATTTGAAGCTGAAACTAGTTAGAAAGAAAAATTTATTTCAGCAAATAT